>JAQIWE010001140.1:0-17049 GCA_034698565.1 Campodea plusiochaeta
GTTTGTTTTGTCTTGCTACATACTCTGGTTCTGATACTCTAGAACCAGTATTGGTCTTTGACATAAGACATTTCTATAAGTATCAGAACATGCATGTAGCAAGACAAGTGTCTGTTAGATACCAACTCATGATTTCGTAACAAGATTAGGCTAGGCCTAACTGAATAATCTAAACAAAGTAATTTCTATTTGAACTTCATATTATAGTATAATATTAGAAGTGCATGTTAAATAAAAGGATGCATGACTAACCTGTAATATTTTACGTTAAACCTGTAATATTTTACAGCATGACGTCCCATTTTCCAACACACACAAAGTCCCGTTTCACTTTCTTTGTTCTCTATGTACTCTATTCTCAAGGGACCTTCAATCTGTGTTGGAAATCGGGACATTCAGCTGAAATATAATGGACCTTTAACAGGCTACCAATATAATTATTAGGCCTGTTTGTCCTAGTTGTGTCCGACTCTGCTGCGAGTTTGGTATATATACGAGGGCAAAAGCGCCCAGACAAATTCCGAACAGAGGCAGCAGAATCGGTCAGTCACAAAGCTCACAAGTAGGACAAAATTATTATGTTACATGATGGAGAAGATAATCCTCTAACAGGTAAACAAGCATTGAACAATGACTTATCCTGACCTCTGACATTGACCCTCGTTCAGTTTTCGTCAGGTGCTGTCGTCATGACTATCAGCTTTTCACACATTTTGTGAGGATGCGAAATATAAAGCGTGCTATTTTTACCATATATACAGAAACATTATTATACAGGTCATGAAAATTCAATATCATTCATTAAAAAAACTGGTTAGGATCTAGAACTACAAAAACAAAATCAGAAAATAATATCGTTACTGGTAGGCTTATATTGAAAGCTACTGTGGAAATAAGTGAAAATTTAATAAACGTAAATTCACCGTGTTCTCGATCGACGTGTCAATAACCTATGTAATTATTAGTAATCCTTCCTTAGGGTGTTAACGTACTCGTTATTCCTAATATTTGCGTATGCACGACCTAATTTTTGATCCGTATGTAGGTTGGTGCAACCATTCAGCACTATACAGTAATAGGTAATCACGCGATTGTATTATTGTGAACGAGATTTTCATTTACAAGTTCATAATGATGTCGTACCGTAGTAGCGTGTAGAAATGCAATTTCTGTACAGTTGATGTGATTTATCGGAGTTCTGCAGGTGTAATATGGAAGTAGGTAAGGTTATGCATTTTATTATCGGAGTTAAATAGATTTTTTTTTGTTCAAATAAATCGATATTTTGCGAATAAAATAGGATGAATGCTGATCTTTTATTACGTTTTTAAATTGCGATTTGTTTATAGTAGGCTAGATGTGTGTATTTGTGGTGTAAGAAGTCCCAGTGTATTCGCTCTAAAAGGTATCGTACTGTAATACAATAAGAAATAATAGAAAATATTATAGGTTTCTCATAACGTAAATTAATATTCTATCTATGATTAAGCCATATGAAATGTTTTTAATCATGCGTGATTTGCTGCAATTTTTGTCTTTGTTTTAATGTTTATCGTTATTTCTTGTACATATAACATTGAATACTTTTATTGCTGCATTAATGGATCAGCATTTAAATTGAATTTTATTTAGGTCACTGCAGATGAATCTTTGTAGTTACGTATCATAGCTCTATATGGAAAACCCAGGAATTACTGTTATATTTCCTATTTTTGTGACATAAAAATACGGTATTAATATTCGTATCAAATCTCAACTTCTCTCGTTTCTAACATTACATTTTAAAATATTAACGAACTCTGACTGAGAAAATGGTCAATGTCTCGTATATCAGTATATGAAAAATTCAACAAGAGGAGTTGTTTACACCGGTAGTGATAATATTTACATTTACTCAAGATGGATAATTGATATCACATGGCTGAATAGTTCGTTAGCAAAGAAAACATGAGTGTCAGGCATCTACTGGCTAGAGTTTTCCTTTACGAATTGAAGATGTTATTCAAAGCAGAATTTGAAATTTCAACTAATCTAAAATAATTATAATTAGGTAATATATTTAATTATATGTGTAGAGATGTACATTTTTGTATAGGAATTAGATTAATTTATTTATTGTGAACATAACGTAATTTGTTGTAAACATTTTGTAAATCACGTTGCCACAATTGAAAATTATATCGATAATACTTTTGTAACGGTATAGGCCCATTAATGTTAAAAAAATCCAATGACGTTAAAATCGTAATGTTATAAACTTATAATTGCTGAATTCAGTAACTTTATTTACAGACACTTGGATTAAAAATCTGATTTTGATAGGCTATTTACTGATACGAATAACAATAATAACTGTATTGTACAGTGTATAATATAATTGAAGAAAATATGGTAGAAATAAATACGATAACTGTAAGCTCTTGTCTTTACTACTGTAATTTCTATTCAATTTTACGATCATTCATTACATTTCGTTCTTTTATTTTTACGCACGGGTTGTTTTTCATCAATGAAATTGTTCTATAAATTATTTTGTGTAGAGCTGAGGCATGAAACGGTATACCTTGTGTTATTTAAAATAATTTGTAACGTATTGTTGTTAACTATTGACGTGATTATTAAATTTTCGTGTTGATGAACAATAAGATTTAAAATTAACAGTGTACGGTAATTCAGTTTGTATCTTGTAGATTATTGGGTTTATTTTTATTCTCATTTTTAGTTGTTTCCACTTTTGTATCATTAGCCTATAATGTGATGAACTGATTGTGATGTTACATGTTAGAATTAAATAGGTGCTGTACGTCAATCCTAGAATAAGTATAACTAGTATCATATTCTTAAAAATTTAAGATTAACATCCATAACTGCTGATATTAGATAATTAGAGCCTATAGATTTTGAAGACTAATATTTAAATTTATTCCTGTTTGATATTTGAAATAAGCAATACCTCTGGTGTGAAACTGACTGATTATTCCACACTGCCATTTTCTTTCCATTATCATTCCTGTTCCGCGGAAGCCTTTTATGTTTTATATTTCCTCCTAATGTTCATCACGTTTAATAAGTTAGTGAAGTACCGTTCCGGTGTCCTTTTCTTATCCAGTCCTTATCTGTTTCCTCGTTACGTCACGCTCTTATGTCAGAAGGAAAATTCTGTTCAGCTAGGGTGAGAAGTAGACTGTTAAACTGCCAAATAACACCCCCCCCCCTGCTGTACTCTCAGAGGGATTCTGTGCTCAGATTTTCGTACGTGGAAGGATTTTTTGGGGGTTGATGTTCGGAAAAGAAATGTAAATATTTTGTCAGACCATTTTACTATTTCAGATTTTTAGTTATCGTTTAGATTAACATGAGAAATATTATCTCATCTGAGAGTATTAGTTCGTTTCATACGAATTATATTTCACTAATAATGGGTCTTGGAAGACGAGTTACTTTGCAACTATTTTCTAATAAAATCAATAAAAGGTAATGATCATAAGAATTGACTGTATTATTTAAAGTTAAATTTACATGTCAATTGAATTACCAATACCATATTCATCAATTAAGTTATGACCAATATTGATAGAACAGCGAGTTCTCCAAAATCAGAAGTGGAGTATAATGTGAAACGGTCAATCTCACTTGTCATTTTCAGTTTGTTCATTTAGTGGTGTGAGTACTAAATGACCAAACTGAAAATGGCAAACTGTGAGATTAGTCTCAAACGAGGCAAGAGAATTAATTATGAAGTTATCATCAAAAAAGACATTCTAAAATTTTCCCTATTGTATGCTTCTTCCTTAGAAATATTTGTGGATCAGTGGATCTTGATATCCTCATAATAATGCAGATGTTCTTTGTAAATAAACATGTTTTAAAAACTCTGTTATTCTAATAGACAGTGATCTGTTGGTGAAAATCTAACAGGCTGATGAAGTGATAGCTAAACTTGCTATTTTCTAAGACCATTGGCGCAGTAGACCTAGGCCTTTAGGAATTTGTCTTAGAAAATGGCAAGATTTTTACTTATTTCTGTAATTTATAGCGAAATAATTATTTTTTTTTCTATAAAGTTTCCATTATTATGACACAAGTGTTATTCAAGAGATTAATCAACCTTCAGAGTGAAGTTTTGAAGATGAGATTACGAAATGAAAACGCCCTCACAAAGCAACTTCTCCTTTGTGGAGGCGTTACTTTGTTACTTTCTAATGACATTTATCATGTGTTTGGTGAGAAAAACAAAGCATCAGGTGTTGGTATTGAATTAGAAATTTAGAGCTGATGTGAAATTAAAATGATGAGTTTTTCAATTAATAGGCCTAAGTCATTTGTAAATGACAATCAAAATAATGTTTCAATTTTTTTTTTTTTACAATAGCTTCAAATTCACTGTGGCATGACATGAGGAAAGTTGTTGTTAGAAAATGATAGGTCTATTGATTCAAAAATACCTCAAATAGATTAAAAGCGATAAGAAAAGAAATCCAGGTTAATTAAAATCAATAAAAAGTAATAATGACTATTATTTTTCTTTTTTTTTATTACCGGTATTATATAGGCCTATATATGGCAATTGTTTTCTTTTCATCTTCCTGCAGACTCATTCAAAGAGAGTGTTTTCAAAATTGACGACCTTCTAAAAATATTTTTAAATGGAAACCACTGTTGGGTTAGGTCTAGGGGCTTGACTATACCAGGTGCAGTAGTACCCACGTCCTTGACTATAGTCCTCTCTTTGATACAGAGGGTGTATAAATAAAAGTTTGTTTACTTGCTGACGTTTCCACTTGATCGAATTCTCATTTCCGATTGGTTAATCAATTGTGACATGTGACCACGAAGAAGGAAAGATGAAAGAAAGCGTGAAAATGATTTTTTTTTTTCGTTGAGTTGTTGAAATAGTGTATAAATGAATAAGCAATGTCATGAGTGACTCAGTGCTTTTCGTCTCAGAGAGGATGGAAAAGGGAGACCTGCTCACCGGTGTTGTCAAATCCTTCAAAATTAATGTATGGAGTTTTTTTTATAAAGGATGTGATAATTTGCCATTCTCATTCGTGTCAATGATTTGCAGAATTCTTTAAATTTGAGAAGTAAACTGAATCGGTGAAATTTTAAAATAGGCAGCTCATCCCAGCAAGTACAAATTTTTCTAGCCTGTTATGTACTTCAGTCAAAGGCCTATGAACAATAATACCAATATATAAAATCACAGTCTACAGACTTTCTTAGTTTCTTACTCCTCTTTTTCAGTCTTCAAGTTGTCGATTCTATTGTCATACTGTCTATTCTTCTATGATATGTGATATTTTCATTATTTTGCCTTTTCAGAATGGGATAATAATTATTTAACAAGATTAATTTTGATAATATTGTATATGAACGACGCTACATTTAATCAGAGCTGCCACTACATCCATTGTTGTCAACCCTTCCTAAATCTTTGAGCTCCGAAATAATAATCCCACATAACTGAATCAATTGCTCATTCTCTCTGCTTTCACATCAGAAAAACAATGTTGTTTTGATATTGGCTGAATCGATAGCGATAAAAACATTGAAGTAGCCATTTGATACTGTTTTTATAAATATTAATTTTTATCTCTTACTTAGTCGTATGATAGACTGTAATTGAGAAACGTTATAGTATAAGTAGTAAGTACTGCTTTTTGTAATTTTAAACTTAATATATCGTTATAACTTCACATCAAATTTCCCTAACCCTTCCCTCGTGCATGAGAAAAAGAATTTTAAGACCTTCAAAACAATTAGCTGATTACGTCGGTACTTGCGGAAGAGAATAAATAATATTTCACTTTTTTACATAGTCTGTAATCGAGATTTCGTTTGCATCTAATTTGTTCTTCGTGGTTTCTGTTTTTTTTTTCTTTTCCGATAGCCCTGTTATATTCATCAAAATACCTTTTGTTTAATCTTCTATAGGTTAAAAAATATTTTAGACCTGCGTTACTTATTATTTATAGATACACAGGTATTGTAATCTAAAAAGTGGTTTCGTTGATTTGAGAATCTCGTAATTTTTTTTAGTTGTGCATAATAACTCATGGTGTATGGTTATTTTTCAATCATAGGTTTTTATGTTACGAGCTTTCGCTTACTTAATTTAGTCTCAAACGAAACCATACATAAAATATGCAAATGCATTGCGAAATTTACAACTTAACGTATTTTGCACTTCTGTTATCGCAAATTCTCAATAAAACATTACAAACATTACGAAGAAGGGAGGAATGTGAAAACCAGTAAAAAATAACGACAAAAACCTACTCTTGTTCGCACACGCTTTTTCTTTGCAAACATCACAACGTACGAAGAGGAGGTCTGTACTTGACTGATCTGCTTCCTCTCCAGAACTGATGATGGGCACGATTAAGTAGTTTTTTTTAGTTCATTGTATTTTAAAAATGATTACTTTTTCTTACGATCTTAGCTTATGTTAGCTCTGCTCCTCTTCGTTGTGATTCAAATTATTCTTTTCAGCTTTTAACTGTGATTAAAGTAACGTTATTTTCGCTTCCAAACATAATATCACCTGTAGATATCACCCTTCCCAACACAGATTCACCTGTCAGTGCAGCTTTCCCAAACTTTGATCTTCTTTTGATCATTCGTAAGATGGAAGAAAGACTTAACTATATCCGGTGTTGAATTGCCTAACTTACCAATCTACATCTACCAAAAGTATTTTCACAGTTATCTTGTAATGTTCAGAATTTCTGGATTTTGTTATTATATTCTTGGAAATGACTCTTTGGGTAAGATTCTGACAAAGACTGAGATTTGGAGTTTGGTATGAATATGATTTATAAACATTTCAAAATTTATGGTATGGATATTCATTGAATCTATTTTAGGTAGGATCCCTCATTTCTCCAGAAGATTCGCCTGTGATTTTAGGATTCAAAAATTTTACAGTTTTACACTGATACGACTGATTGTGTTTGTGAACACTCGGGTGGATTTCCAGAAGACATTTTCTGTTTTATACTCTTATTGTATAACAATGCTCGTAGTGTCGTAGAAATATGATAATGAAATATGGTATCATTAACCAGTCATACAAATATGGTATCATTTAAATATTATTTTATTTTTCCGATTATTGGGTACAGGACCTATATGTGGTTTGAATTTTGGTATTTTCTGAAGATCTGGTCCAATGGACGATTCTAATTATAATTAATAAATTATAGGGACTAAATCTTCACAAAAAAGAAGTGAGAGTTTGTTGTTGCTCAGATCAAGGCTTTGAATAATATTTTTAAATACTGGTTTTAGAACTTAACTTTAAAAGAACTTTAATAAGTTACATATTACATCGAATTTGGATGAACTAAGTTAGTCATCCCCTGATCTCTGACTGAGATGATTCCAGTCAAATCTGAAGTGACTTTCAAAGGCATAACTGAGTTAGTTGACCCAGCCAACACCAAGACTTTTCAGTTTTAATTCAATGGTGCAAATTTATTTTAAAAGGAATATTTTCAAATCAAATGAATTGGTGTTTGTGTAATTCAACTCATGCAGCTGAGAACACCGGCACAAATATTCTCGCCCACCATTGTTCCAATGTTTTCACTAGTGAGTCTCACTGCAGTCGTATCGTATTGTATGAAGGACCAGTGTTGCTTGTTTACCACTGTGCTGCACAGTAGCTACTTGCTGTCCAGTGTGAAATGTTGAGCAGTGGTGCACAGTGGTTGCGTTAGGTATAACAGGTGTGTACAAGGGGAAATGTTAGGGGGATTAATTTGCAAAATATAGTAGGTAGAGGAATATTTTGAATTTCGAGGAGTGTTTTGGTCATTTTCATTTTGGTACTTAGGTCAGAGAGATCTTAGGTTTTTTTTTAGGTAGACCTATGACGTTACTGGATAGGTTTAGTGATTACTAATTACTTCAAATTTGATGACAGAATTAATATTACTGATGAATAATAAAATGCAGATTCATACTAGCCTTTATGAATAATTATATGCCTTTAATTCAGCGAAAAAGAAAATTCAGGTGTAATTAAAGACATATATTCATATAGTATGAATCTGCATTTTATTACGATCGTCCAGGTTGTCATCATGTTACTTTTTGTGTTACTGTTGAATATTAATACAGCTGATAACTTTTCTTACTCCTATTCCTATAATCTCAGCGGCGTTGTGCTTTATGTCTGGTGATGTGTTGAACATTGAAATGTGTTTATTTTTATTTATTTATTTTAAAAAAGCTATTATTCTTTTTAAAATACTAAGCAAAATATCAATATTTAGAACAAAGTTGTTTAGAAATAATTGTTAAATGTTTAATAGCCTATTTTTAAAAGAAACTTTCTTAAAATTAAAAAAAAAAAAAAATGGAGTCAACGTAATAACAATCAAGTTACAGTAAGTTTACGTACTGTAACTTATTGATTGTTATTATCACTCGTCTAAATGAAATTTAGCATTCTCAACAAATTATAATTTATTTGTCTGATTACAGAAGACACACGAACGGTAAAAACAATTACTTTTAACAGTAACATGAACTACAGGAATTTTGTAAATTCAACCATCATACCTATCGAAGTGCAGCTAATTTCGAGCTATTATTCACATTATTTCACGTGTTTTCGACTCATCCTACCGTGCCTAATATACCACAGGAAGAGGGAAATAATGACGTGACTCATTCATAAAATTCCTCCCTCACAGTGATGATGTCTATTTATAACAAGAAAGACACTGCGTTTACAACCAGGGTGGGGGAATTATAAGCACAAACTGACAACTTTAAGTAGTAAACCGGAAATCTTTCATTTAGAAATATATGTTTCTGTTGAAATTTGTTACTTTTTATGGTAGGGGAATGTGTGGGTCTCTAACAAACTATGTAGGATGTGTAAACCTATTTTAAACTTTTTTCTTGGAATTTCTGCATACTTTTAGAAGTTGAACGATAATTTTAAAATTTAAATTTTACTTTGATTGGTTAGATTATAGGCCTACGGTTTAGAAAATTACGAATTTGGCATAAACCTATGATTTATTATTGCATGTTGTACATAAATGTGTTTTCTTTTAAAGATTATGTAAAATTGATTGTGAATAATTAAGAACTCAAGTATTTTCTAAATCTTATATCTTTCCTTTAATATTAAGAAATCAGAAAATATGTTTGTCTTTTTCAAATATAAAATGAAAAACTTTTATTTGGCGAGTGTTTTTGTATAGTTGAGTTTAATGTTGTTTGTCATTGATAATTCCTTTGTATTTTTGTTGTCTTACTAATCTTAGTGTACTAAAATAGTTCCTTTATACAAGACCATCTTCAAAAGTGTAATAATCTTGAACGCTGTCACCGTGAAGTACCTGAAACATTCCCATCATTCTACCGCTTCCGTAAAACTTATCTCGTCCTTATCTGTTCTTATCTCCCGGTGAATGCTGGTAGGCCTAGATCACGAAATATTATTTTCTTTGAGATATTTCCAAAACTTTGCTCCTGAGGATTGGAAAAGTGAATCGTGTTTCAATGCACCTAAATCAAAGTATCGAATTTTCTGATTTTAAAAACAAAATCTCATTCTCTTTATTGATTGTTGGATTGTTGGATACCGGTACCGTGCAAGAATGTAATTTCATAATATTAGTAAATATGCCTAAGTTAATATTTTGTGAATTGTGATTTGCCGTTGAGCATTTAATTTTACAGCAATTCATTATTAAAATAATCAACGATCATTTTTAAAAAGTTTTCATAGATCCCTTAGATCATAATTATTATGGTTATGGTACATTGCTTTTTTACAACATCGCCTAGGTGATATTAGGTATACATTATTTTTTTCAGATAGATTTTTTCAGAATGAAGAGAAATTTTTAAATGGAAGTAAAAACTTTGAAAATCCTGCTCATGGAAATAATTGGAAGTAGACAGTTCTTTAAATTATTAATTTATTATTAAAGACCATAAGGCCTGTTTGTTGTAAGAGATTTATCTCGTATTACTGTTTACAGTCACTATGAATTGTCAACATGTTTTCTGACTTTTCTCAGAATCAGTCCTTTGTCTTTGAGCGTAATATTTCCCATCAGAGCTGTGAGACCGTCTCCTTCCCTTGTCGTATTTATTTAAATGATTCTGTTGGAGCGGAAGTTGCGTTGTTGTCAGATTTACGCCTCTCTTGATACTCCCATACTTTCTGCAGTTTCACTTTAGAACAAATGTGTTGTTTTGGAATGTGAGGGGCTTACGGGGTGGGGTGTTGCGATGCGAGAAATATTATAGACGACGGTAGTTTTATGGTTCACGATAAAATATTCATAACAGGATCCATGATTTCCTTATAAATTTTACATGTTACGTTAAAGCTTGAAACGTGGCTGTGTTCGGAATCATAAAATTTTTGGTACTTGGAAGACAGTTTCTTTTAACTCAGAAGTTAGTGCAACAAAATAAGTTTTATTTGGAATTAAAAAAAAGCACTTTCCGGGGTTTTATTTCGCTTATTTATTCCCTAAATTGCCGCTAAATAGTAAATACTGTATTTGGTAAATATACTGCTGTTCAATGGTTTGTCATAAACAGTGATTATAGCCTAGCTACTACATTATGTTCTTAATATTATTAACCGTTAGAGTTCATTTATTTTCAAACTCCCTTTAAAAGCATATATAGTCTGGCAACTGACAAGAGACAAGTAGTGACTGAGGACTAAACTAAGGCTGTTAGAACTTTAATCTAATCAAAACAGTAAAATATCTTGTTAGTCGAAATAGGATATTATGGTACCGCAATAGTTTAGTAATTAGTTAATTACTGTCTATATAATTATGAATCGAATATTTTTAAATGCAGACTTAAATTCAATACAGTATTGCTGAATGCTGACTGTTTCTTGTCATCAGTTATGTTACTTTAAAACTAGGTCTTACTAGTAACTATAGTACTTACGATAACGACGAAACTTTTTTTTTAATTCGGCTCAATAATTTCATCTCATTTGCAGGGCAACATAACATTATCTTAGACACTCATCTCTTTTCTTATCTAAATCATATCATAGAATATGAAAATTGAAACTACCTGGTGTGGGTAATAAAAATCACACCGTAACACTAACATTACAGTATTTTTATTATCCTTGATTATAAATCACTCTACGTTATTTAGTTGTGTGATGTTACGTTATTAACTAATAGAATATTATATATCAGTTGCAACGGATTCACAAATCCCAACTTGAAAACAACCATTTGTTTACTACGCGTATCGGTCATTGCTCGACGTGATATGAATCAACATTTCATTCATAAAATCTGGTTGCATGGTCATGAATGAACAGGATATTACATATTATCTAGTCTAATGAATGAATCAATTTTTATTTCTCTCTGCAGATCTAGTACCTTGACTGGCAGTGTGATGGCGACAACAGCCAGTATGAGTGTTCAAGAACATTTCGCTTCTTCGGGACCACCGTCACTCGATGCTGTGACCGTCTCGAGACGATCTGGCCGATTAAGTCCGACTCACAGTGCGCAAGGTTGTCTTTTACGGACCTCTTTAATGCAAGTCGTTTCTGAGCGTCGAGCGAAAAAGATTCGATTTTTCAGGAACGGCGATCGGTTTTACAAAGGACTGGTGTTCCCAGTGACGTCCGATAAGTATCGGACATTCGAAAGCTTGCTCACGGACTTGACTCGAGCGCTCGCTGATGCTCGGAGTTTACCTCGAGGCGCTCGAACGCTCTACACGGTTGAAGGACGTCGTGTAACGTCTCTGGACGAACTGGAAGATGGCCAATCATACGTTTGTTGTGGCAACGAACAGTTTAAGAAATTCGAATACGGTAAAGTTCAAGTCGAGGTCACACGACGATTGAAAGAGACGGTAGTGCGTAAGGAATCGGCAGAAAGTGCGATGTGTCGAGATTTTATCCGACCGAAACTAATAACAGTTATTCGTAATGGTATTCGACCGAGGAAAGCAGTAAGGTTGTTGCTCAATAAGAAAACGGCGCATTCGTACGATCAAGTACTCGCAGACATTACTGATGCGATCAAGCTCGATAGTGGCGCTGTACGGAAGGTCTTCACACTACTAGGAAATCCAGTAAGTTTCAAACAAATATAATTAAGCTATAATAGGGTAGGTCATGTCATGTGGTGGTTTTCTTTTTTCTTTCCCTTTTCTTTTTGGATCACCATGGGGATGACAATATTGACATTTTATTTCAGGTTCGACGGGAACTGGAGAATATTTATTCTAAAATAAGCGTATTTATAGGCTAACGTTTATGATAGTTTATTCGGGAATATAAGATTTTTAAGAATAATAATTAATAGCGCCAATAGAAGTTCTAACCTTCTTGGATAGCACCAAACCATACTAGAAAATAGTACGTCTTATTCATCGGATGAAAAATCGAAATATCGAATAATTTGATCTGTCGCATTGAACACTGATTGTAAATTGTTTCAATGAGCTTTCACTTTATCTGTATTGTTAGTCTGTTTCGCTCTGTTTGAAGTGCTGTTAAATGACTATTTCGTTTTCTTGTCATCTCCTTAGTAAAACATGAATTGCTACTAGTCACTACAACTCATTAACTTTAAATACTTCGTTCCATTCTGATGCACAACATTCTAAATGAATGGATGAAACTGCATGAATGAAGTAGTCTTACTATTAGACTACTAATTAGGAATTACTACGACCTGTTTCTACTCCGTTATCTTGAAATCCAACACACTATTATTTTCTCAATTACAATTTAGGTTATTTGTATTTTACGCATCAGGTATCACAAACAAGTACAACTTATTCTTATTGTTGTTAGGTTATTATTATCAACTTTTAATTATTATTTCACTTTGTTTAAAAGTAAGAACTATGGTACTGGAAGCTGTAGAAGTTTGCATAGAGCATCTTTACATTGCGATTGCGTAGAACTACTGTGCAGTATTTATAATGTATTTCTATCTAGCCCATCAGATTGTTTTTAGTTCAATTCAAACGCTATGAAATAGAAACTGCTGGAAAGATGGGGCTTCTAGATCCTCCTGACTTCTCTGTAACATTAACTTATAATCTTATATATTGCAACTTTTAGCCTCATTGGGATTCATTAAAAGTATTAGTACGTTATGTTTACCCAATACCCATTAGAATCGTACAAGGATATTTTTTAAGCTTCCCGAATTTCTGAGTCCTACTGAACTCCATCATCAGATCAAAAGAAAGAGATTATGTTTCTAAAAAACAGAGTCTGATTGAAATTAAAAATTGCTTATTTTTCTTAAACCTGGAATATTTTTCAGCATGACGTCCCATTTTCCAACACACAACTCCCGTTTCATTTTCTTTGTTCTCTATTGTACTCGATTCTCAAGGAACCTTTAATCTGTGTTGAAAATAGAGACTTCCCGCTGAAAAATAATTGGCCTTTAATAAACTTCAATAGAACTCTGAATAGTCTGAAACTCAGTTCAGCTTCATCCTCCAAGGTTCAAAGTCTGAAGTTATATACCTTACCCTGTAAAGTGATAAACTCGATTCCATCATCTATCATTCCATCAATTTTGATTTATCGAAAATCAAAATCCGTGGATACACGGTATAGGCTATATATAGATATTATTCTTATTCATGTTATTAGTAGGTAGCCTTTACAATAGGCCTATTTTAATTTTGTAGGTCTGTCAAATGTTATTTTTAATTATTTTTGTTTGCTTCGGACAGGTTGAAACAGAAAAGCAAATATCTTCGTTTGTATACAATCATGACTGTTTCACCTTTCACTCACGTCTGGTTTTCTCACGTGAGAAAGTCATTATTATATCATTACAACAATATAACGAGATTTAAATGTTTAAAATATAATCCTGTAATAAAATAGTAGCATTAGTGACTCATTCGTCAGAGTAGGGCTACTAAATTGCAATTTCAAGAGTAATGAAATCACCAGGCATTTATTTTTAGTCACCGTGATATTTTTGTATTTTTACTGTACTGCAGTACTGTGGTTTCTGACCGTGAAGAGTAAAGTATTGTAATAGGCGAGAACATTTACGTAACAGATAACACCTGTTTTGTTATAAATATCGATTTGAATTGCTTTATTTGTAAGCTTGTAAATGTCACGGCGTTCGTCAATAGTATAGCGAGGCAAGCACAATTTGTGTATTACGTCATTGTCACAGACTCGCAGTATAGGTGAATTATTGGTCTGTATTTTCAATTGCCGGATAATTATTTTTAAAATACAAAGTAATTTGGTCTAATTTAACATCTGTTTGAAAATATTTTACTGATAATTTTTAAATTGATTGTCATTGAAGTCTGACACAATTTATGGATAGGCTAACAATAGTCCTACTATTATAATTATTATCGATCTCTCCTTTGCTATTAAAAGCTATGTTGGTTTCAGAATTCAGAAAATCTGAAAATCCGCAGTGTTTTCAAAAAACTTTAACATTTAGGGGCCATTTGAAAATTTTAGGGGCCAATATTTTAAAAATTACATGTTAGAAAACCACATATGCTAGGCCTATATAAAAATATTGCCGAGGAATAGCATACTGTAATAGATTGTAACCTATTACAGTATACATTCAAGTCGTTTTTTATGTAGGTTTATTCTAATTGATTTAAAATAATTTTATTAATCCTATTTACTGCTTATGTTTTGTTGTCTATAAATTAATGTAACATCTGTTGCAATATATTTTTTGCAATCGAATAACAGAATGAAAGATTGAGAGTTAAATTTAAGTGCCAAACTAATTCTTTGAATCAGTTAACTAATCAAAGAGTGTGTGAAAATCACAACAATCAGTCAAGCATGTTGATCAATAATATTGTCTGAAATTTTAAATTTTAATGCTGATTCTGCGAGGAAAATGATACCTGCATTACGTACATACTTTTAAAAAAATGGAGGAAAATTAAGGATTTTTTTACGACTGTAAGCGAAGTTTATTAGTTATTACGTAGCCTACAATAACATATTATACATTGTTAGATTCTTCTTTTAAAGACCTTTCTTGTGATAGGACTATCTTCCATTTTTAATTAGGATCTTTCATTCACACATTACGGGTGAAAAGCTGAAAACGTAATTTAAACTTTTAGGAGCCAAATTTGGCCTCTGTGATATATTTAGTTTAGGGGCCAGTGGCGTGTCTGTATGGGTTTTTTAAACACTGAATGAAACTGAGATTAGACCTATATTTCACCCGGAACTCCAGTTCACTGAAAGAGTGATTGAGTGAATAAACTGAATAAAACAGTAGGAGTTCAGTAAATATATTTTTTCAATATTTCAAATGTCAGCCCAGCATGAAGAGGTCCAGGGTAACTATTGATTTATGATAATTACCGCTGTTGGTTTCAGACTTTCATTATTGGTTTAATTTCTCCTTTTTCATAAACACATAGGCCTATACTCGTAACTTGCTAACAGACACACAGAGTCAGAAATTGCAGCAGCATGCAAAGCCAAATGCACATTACATCCTAAATTAAAAATAAACAACATGATATAACGCTAATGCGTGTCGTAAACACGAATCTCAAAATAAACTTGTTTCTAACGTCATTTTACCTGTGGTCTACCATTTCCTAACCACACTCTCTCGCAAAGTTACTATATAACAATGAGCTGTCGGAGACTTTGGAATTAAATTTCCATTTTTTTAACCTTTTCCACAAACTGAGTTGTGACAGCTTAGTTGATAAAGTTCTTTCTTTCACTGTATAAAAAGGGTGAAGTTGTCGAACTCGCCGTGCCTGTGTGTGCCGGTACAGAATTTCAATTCGAATTCGAAGAACTTTGACCTTTGAAAAGTAGCTGTATCTCCGGATATTGTGCTTTACTGGAATTTTGTTTAGAATAATAAATTGATCGTGTAAACTCTCTATAGGAGGGCTATTCATTCTGATAGTCTGTTTATTTATAATTATCAGATTATACTGGCTTGTTAGAAACTAATCGACATATTTTTGGTCCGGAAACTGGAACGTCAATTTAAACCCTCATTTTCAATAAGTCTTTAGATCGGTTTAGATTAGAGGTTTTAAGATGTTTGCCATTAAGTGAATAGGCTTAAATAATAAATTATTTTTTATACATTATCCTTTCCTTTTAACATAATTTGTGGAGACGATTTCAAAATAGCAATAAGTTCAGTTGTACCCGAAATTGATCACCAATACGCCTATCTTGTAGAGCTAAGTTAGTGCTACAAAATGCTTTTAGTTTGGATGGATGAAAGCAAAGTAAAATATTGGAGTTCCGAGTAAACATAAAACTCTGCATACTCTAGTATCGTAACATGCAGTAGTATAGAAATACAGCATTGATTAGTAATGGAGTTTATATTTTTAAATCGAAACCTACAGGTATTTTTATTGCTTTGATTCATAGACATCGTGGTACATATTTTCTGAAAATAAGGAAAACGAGAAAAGTTTTAAAGGTTACGTGATCCTGACAAGTTGATACATTAGTGCATCGTAGCCAGGGTATAGTATTCATGACGTGGTTGGTAATAAATGTTAGAACAACTCGTAAACGAAAATACAAATTGCTTGTGGAATTGCACGTGATGCTTTCACACATAAAAGTGTTCGTCTATCTTACAGTCTCATAGTCTATAAAGAGGAAGAACGAAGAAGTATACACACACAAAGTGATATTTATTTTGTTCGACATTTATTAGGACGTATTCAACCCGTATAGTGTTCCTGAGTAATACCGAACGCTAGGTCAATATACCAAACACACATCATGCATTTGAAATTACGATAGAATTTACAACACGATTGAAATAAGACATTGAACTGACTCGAAATAATTATTTTTTTAGTGATCAGAAATCAAACATACGCAGTGCGAAATATAGGGTAAATCGAAATGTTTAAAATTATATAAAGGCCTGGCCTAACTTTTAGTGTTAGGCCTAGATATACAATCCAGGGCCTTTTTTAACGTGCAGTTATGCACAGTTTGTGCAGTTACCAAACAGACTTTATATACAATATTGAGTT
>JAQIWE010001141.1:0-17047 GCA_034698565.1 Campodea plusiochaeta
TTAAATTTACAATTAATTCCCCCCCCCCCCCCCCACCCGCTCAAATGTCAACTTATTTATTATAGACTATTTTTCTTTATTCCGATTCATTTTGTTCTCTAAATATAACTATTTTTTAGTTACGACATTCAGTATACACGCACATGTAACTTGTTAAATTGTTCATTATATCTATTTTTCATGCCTACATTATAAAGATTGTTCTGAGGATTTTTCAATGTCATATGCACTCAGGAATGATACCTTAAAATTTAGACAAAGAAAAAATTAATCTTTGTATATGAAAAAGACAAGGAATTTAGTTTTTTAATATAATATTTCATATGTAATCATAAAATCTCATGACAAAACTACGAAATAAAAAAATAAGCTAGTTATAATATATCATTACATGGAGTATTTTTAATGATTATGTTGTTGCAAATCACATGTTGGTCGAATTCTGCGAAAGTTAGGAAGTTATATATTATTTTCATTTCTTCATTCACCGAACCGTGTAATCAAAGTTGATACTTTGTATTTTTGAGATATTTTAGAACGAAAACGAATCTACAGTGTATGTATGTGTCCATAATAAACCTGGAATATACCTACTCCAGCAGAATAACATTACATCCAATTTGAATTTTAAGTGCTCTTTTTGTTTTTTACTTCGTTAAAATTCTAAATTCTGCTTTGCAATTCGTATACAAAATGATAAAAGAGGCATCGTCTGAATTATTGTCTTATTCCTATTCGTTTTGAGCAATATGTTGGCAAAAATCTTACCTGCTATAAATTCCCCAACGTACTATCTGATCTGAAGTATATCTATTCGAAGCACCGTTATTTTGAATTTATGGTAAGGTTTGTTCGGATGTTTATTTCTTTTTTATCCTTTTGCAAATAAGGAAATTTGGATAGGAATTTGGTTTGAGCTGTTAATAGGGTGAAGGAAACGAAAAGAGAGAAAAAGAAATTTGAAGTTCCAAGGATTGGGCAAAGTTGAAGCAGGAGAAAGATAAGACTGAGATAGAGGAGGCGACATGAAATGGACCACTTTTTGTAAGAAATGTTTTTTTTTTTCTTGTTGAAGTCCTCCTTCAAAGTGGAATAGCGTCGTTAGGACAAGAGGGAAACGTACTGCAGTCATTTTCTAACAGAAGGTAAAAGGAGTGGGGAGTGTCGAGAAGGAAGGAGGCTATCAAGTCATTGAGGAAATGGAGATAATTTTAATCTTCTTCGAAAACATACAACTTCAACACTACTTTTACATTAACTACAAGCTTCTTCGGGAATTAAACAAAGTTCTGATTTTTGGGAGTTTCCGTATACCTTTATATTAGTTTTGCTAAATTTTTTGTTATCGAAGGACAATATAGTCAATTGGAATTTAAAAATTTCATGGAGTGAAAATGTTAGTTGGAGCAGCGTATTGTTTTGCCAAAATAATTTCATTTATTAGCAATACTTAATTAAAATTAATTATTTGAAACAAATATATTGATATGGAATACCGAATCTGAGCATGCAATAAAATGATTTTCCGAGCCAACCATACGCGCCCAAAATTTTTGTCTTGTATAGGTAATAAGTAATAACTTTTATTACATTATAAATTCTATATATCAAATAACTGTGGTACCTATTGAGCAGTAGTAAAATCAGATGTACCGTATGTAATATTTTACAACAGGTCATCTGATTACAGGCGAAAGTCATGACATCATACAGATTGTCAATGTTTAAAAACACTTTCGTATAATGATATTTGTACTCAACGGTAGAGGCAGAATTTCCCACTAATGCCTTTCTGTTTATATGGTAGCCTCTATTAGGATGACAAATTGTGTTATATGGTCTGACAGTTCAAAATTTATAGTCATTAATGTATTACAAAAGACAAATGCTGGCAGTTATTTTAAAGCGAGAGTTTTTACAGCTACAAATACAACGGATTAGAAGGATTCGTAATTGTAAGAGCAATAACATGGATCCATTTATTTTTCTTCTACAAAAGTTCAAATAATTTATCTCAAGCTCTTTTTGGTATCATTTACTGTTTCAAATAAAACTGTGATAAAAATATAATCCTATTGTTGTTTGACTGCATGGAGCAAGGAACTTTCTGATGATGTTAAGTAACATAATGAAGTGGCACTGTGATAGTAATAATAATTATATTCTATGTGAACAGGAATAAATTTATTAACCATGGTACACTCGTTTCAGCTCTTTAATAATATATAGGATAACTACTTTGATAAAAACATAGAATTGAGCCTAAATCATTTACAAGAATTCAATATAACCAGTTTGTCGACAAAAAATATTTGATCATTGTTTGATATTACTAAAATAGCTCTTCTATGGTACCTTGTATTTTTTGTAGATAAAATATTTGTAATATACTGTATAATAACACTATAACAGTGTATCGTTGAACCCTTGAAAATTTCAAACGAACCCTCTAAAACAAAGTGAGTGAACGTGAAAAAATTCATTAATTTTATCAAGATCTGTAGAACATGTATTCTCAGATATAATCTTCCTCTGACTGGTGACCATATATTAACCTTATTTGCGGTAATAATCAACCTAATTTGTATTTCACATATTTCGAAACCATAGAAACATTTTTTTTCTTTTGTGCATTTTGTATCTTGTGCATCATCGGAGGGAATTTTGTTGTAATTTTGTGGCTTGTTTCTCTCTCTTTGGTCCGATGGATCTGTTGATTACCATTGCTGGAGGATATTTTCTATATGTATCTAAAACGAATGTGGTTGTCTGAACTGGTTTTTGAGACGGCAAGATACGGAGCTACTTGATTGTTTTGCTGCAGGATACAGAGCAGCCTTGTGCTTTAATACAGTGCAGCCAACTTGTAGATTCTACTCACTTCTTTAAAAGAAGGAGATTTCCATAAGGAAATCATTCTCTTATTTTCTTTCTTCTTGCGTTTTTTTTAGTTTAAAAGGAATAACGTTAGAGAGAGAAATTAGTATTTTGGTAGAGTATAAGAAATGAGATTGAAAGCGATTATTTCCTTACAAAATTTACGGAACCGTGTTCAGCTTGTTTACGGTTTTTTTGTACAATATATCTGATTTGTTCTCTGTTAATAAAATGTTTGCTACATCTCTTAGTTGTTCTGTTCATTTTCATATTCGATTGCTTGATATTTTCTGTTACTTCCATACGTAAGCATTTAATTTAAAAATAGAATTCTGAGTTATTACATTAGTTTGAAACCAGGTGTAAGGTAATTCGAGAGTCCCCATTTTCAAAGTTCTAATTAACTGATATATAAAATAGTACTCTTATTTAGTTTATTGCATCACACAATAGTTGCACTTAATATCATTGACCCCAAGTGGTTTTTAAATGTAAACTGATTCACACGTCTACTGAATAAATGATTTTAAGACGATCATGGTATTGGATCATTTTGTAGCAAATACTTCAATACTTATTTATATTTCAACTCCACAGTAAACCATTTTGACTAATATTAAAATATATTATCTGATTTTTTTTAACCTCAGTTGCCACTGTCAATTAAGTTGAAAGAAAGTGAAGATTTCATGTCATACATTGAGAGATCTCAGTAGGTTTAAAAAAAAGTTCGATTGCCCATATCCGTTTCAACACGAATCTATATTTGTTTTGATTTATCCTGGGATAATCCTATCCTGTTTGAAGTGGCGCGTGATGTCGTTTTGTAAGTAAGATATCCCCGTTGATATTAGCAACTTCATATCCAGCTGTGTATACCACTAAGGGAAGTGCCTGTTCTGTTCCCAGAGGTGGTATTATATATAGTCTATAGAACGTAGGACGGCCCTTAATGAATAGTAGTAATTAATACGGCAGAGTTTAAGCACTACTTAATTGCTTTGAGGACAAGGAGAAGACAGTCGGAGGTAATTGATGCCCCTACATCTCGACAGGTAGCCCTGAAAGTAATTAATAGCCATCTCTACCACACTTCGCGCTCCTAAATGTAGAGATATTATTTTAATGATTATCGCTCGAACTGAGATTTCAAAGTTTCCTGAGAAGAGGGCACAGAGAGATATGTGAGAAATAGGTTGTGAGTGGTTCTGTAGAAAGCGAAAGAATTTTTTAGTATCATTATAGATTTTTTATTTCTTGATGGCAGCACTGTAGCTTTTTAATAGCAGATGTCATACAGAAATTCTTCTTTTATCAGAGCTGAATAAATTACTCGAAGAAATTTGACAGCAGGTGCATTCAAACAAAACTTTTCTATCTGCATTGAAATGTGTTATTCCTTTGTTTTCTTTGAAGAGTGCATCGCTTCTAAGCAAAAGCAACAGTATTGACAAATTTCTCTAATGAAGTTTGATTGTATTACTCCTTCGCGTCAACTTTTATCCCATGAAATATACATGCACATCACGCACCTGCTTGGAAAGATTAATGTTTGAAATTAGACTGAACTTAGTATTCTTTTCCTTAAGTTGATTTTCTTTGATTAGAAAAACCACTCCAACGTTAACAATGAAATATATCGACCTGAAATACAATTTTGTAAGCAACTGTAGTAAATCCACCTAAATTGAGCAAAAGAACGCTGCAGAATAAACTTCCAAGAGCAGAAACACCGCAGAGCATTGGAAATAGTCCTAAATTTAGTTGTCGGACACCCCAAGACTATGCGCATAGCACACACAACACACAACTTTAACAGTCCATGCAAGAAACCTCAGAACAAACAATCCTTTCCAACCCAATAACGAGATTAACAGAAGAGAAAAGAGAAAACTTTGGACTTAATCTCGAGTTGGGCAATCGAAATATACGATACGGTCACACAGACCCTTAAAACCTCACGTTCCAAAGTCTCAAATACTTTCCAATTACTTTAAAACATTTGCATTGACAATATATATAGCGTGATTGGACAAAGTGATTGCTAGGAAAGTTTGAACGTTTTCTTTCTTGAACGATTTGTGTACCTAGCAATTTATTTCTTTGACAAAGTAGTTGGTAATCCTTGAAAGGGTAGGGCTTAGGGTGGGGTAATAGGGAGGATAAGATGAAAGAAAAAGGAGAAAAAATGAAGGGGCACGTAAAGATGTTGGAGGAGAGAAAAAAAGAGGGGGGATAAAACTTTTGTTTACTGGAGAATCGGAGCATTTCCCCTCCTCCTCCTCTCCCTCTCAGCTTGTCTCACACATCCACAAATCCTTGGCCTTGAGTTGGTTGCCCACTATATCCTGTCTCTATTACCTTCGGGCGAGGCAAGAGGAGCAAGGGAACACATTGCGTGATCAGAGGAGAAAATAGTCGGTGTTTTGCTACAGTGCTACTCGTACCAGATCACAACGTGCTCGCTCGGTCTTACTACACTTCTTTTTTACGAAGTTTAAAATCGTCTGTGACAAGTGGGTGCCGTGACATTGCTTTTAAGTGGCCGCTGATCGATGTATGTAGTCCATCTAAGTTCTTCTGTGTATAAAGTTCGGGTGATTTTTGTAACTATATATCTGATATTATTACTCCAATAAATAATTGAGATCAATTTACTGGAATGCCTTAACGTGCCAAGGTTGTTGCAGCAACTGATCTGCAGCATTGTAAAATATATGATGAACTAATGAAAATATATTCATTTTATAACTTTAGTTTCACAACTGCTTATCTTTATCAACAAAACCAAATAACTAGTTTACTAATGGCTCTAAGAATCGAAAATAATTCTTGTACGGTGTAACTCTACCACTGCAAAGGGAGAAGTGGATACGTCGACAGCACATTGCTCACGAAATATGACCTACCACATTCAAAGAAACGAAATTTTCCTGACTTAGGGCTCAGTGCTTTTTCCATGCATGCATGTAACATACAATAGCATTCTCTTTTCAAAAGCATTTCGCGATAAAGCTTGTCTGAATTAAAGCGTTGAAAATAAATCATCATATATCATTTCGTAAGGACATTTCCCAACTTGGCTACTGTCCACTCTGCTATTTCACATTATAAAAAAAGTTTCTTTTTGTGTATGATAGATGAAATATATCTCCATATTACATAGCAGAGTATTTCTTGAAGTTTTTGTTGATGACACGAAAAGGATATTATGAGAAAGAACACATGTTGCGTAATGGAAGTTTTCAAACATTTCTTATGAGGATGATATTAAGTCAGAAACTAACTATTGTTATCCGAACATAAATTTTGTTTTCAATTCGTTGGATCGTGATTTATGGTCCTTTTTTCCTTATTTGCACGAAATCATTTTTCTCTTCCTATATGGAAACTTTTTTTTTATTATTTCGGAGAGCATGTTTTATGTATTTATACGAATAGGTTTATTATACTAAACAGGTAGTTTGCTTTGATCAAAATTCACCACATTAAAAGAAAAACTGATATAATAAAAATGAGTCGATAATAGGAATGTGCACTTGTTTTATAACTAAATATTTTTCACTAGCAAATTATTTCGATGGAAAAAAACGTACAAAAAACTGATTTTAATTGTTAATGAGAAATCTTCATAAACAATGCTAATTTCCCATGAAAGCATGGACAATGCAAATTGGTACGCCTCAGTACATATTTGTACTCTTCACTTTATCTGAAAATAGAACATACTATAGAGGAGAAATAAAGTTGTAAATGCATGAATCATCAGTAGCTACAATACTTTCTATACTATGTATCTACCTCTAGCAGAATAATTTGGTTAGTGTAGTTCATGAAGGAAAATATTCTGTCATTTTCAATATACTTATAACTCAAAAATCATGAATAATTTATGTTCGTGGACCTATTCTGTCGTAGATGGTTCAATTTTGTAACATGCAATAGATAAAGTGATTACAATATAGTAAAAATTCGAAGTGTATATTTGCAAAATTGCAATAGCTCTTTCTTTATGATTCAGTTTTTCCCTTTAAAAATGCTCAGCCCTGATTTATTTTAATCCATTCCTTTTTTCATTTCATTATTACATTTACCTTTCCACACCAGAATCCAGCAAGCAAAAATATTTTACATCCTACAGTATTTCAAACATAGTTCTTTACTTAGAAGCAAGAACCCACTCATTATTCTAAACCCTCATACATAATTATATCTTGAAAAGTTGATATATATGAAAGTTTTCTTGAATGATATCAGATAAGTTTTGTCGATTACGTAAAAGGTATGATTAGTTGGTAGAGTAAGTTCTCTACCACACACTCATTCAAAAGAGATAAGACCACGACAGGAAATTAATGTGAAGTTCACGCTTCTTACAAACTTCCACAAGGACGAAAGTTCATTTAATTTCAATTTATTTAACATCAAGATGTATCACAGAGTTCAACTTCTATGAATGAAATAGTCACTTTCGTGAGCAGTAATAATGTTTGTCGTCTGTCGCGAGTTAGGAAAGTTTTAAAATTAAAATAAATGGAAGAAGTATAGCCAAGTTGAAAATATTATGTTCTAATTAATGTAGATTTAGTTACTGAATAATGTAAAAAAAATATCCGGGATATACTGATCTTGTCACTCGTAATATCTATACCATATTATACTGGATTTAAAATAGATTTGAACATGGCAGATTAACAAATTCTATATATCATAACAGCTTTATACAGAAAGTATTTGATAGTCTATAACTTAATTATTATAATTTTTTATTATTATTATTTTTCTATCCAATTTAAATATTATTTAGAACATAAAGAAATGAATCTGGCAACATTAAATAGAATTAGATTTAAAAAGGATGAACCGTAAGTTAAAACAACTGAACTGATAGAGATATTTCTATCAAAAGACTTGTATCGTACAAAACCCATAATCCAGAGACAAAGAAAGATATACACTCTTTAATTCGTTATCTAAATTTGTAATTTATATGTTCATTAAAATAGTGGTAAAACATTTTTTGCTTAGTTTCTCTTTCTATTTGTATCATAATTGAAGTGAATGAGTGAGTGTGTTTCACCCATTATTCAAAACTTCCAACTTTTGTGAAAAGTTGTCTGTACAAATGAATCTTCTATGTACAACAGTACTGTAGAATTACGAAAGGCCGCTGTATAAAGCTCCCCGTTGTATTGCATCTGAACCCCTAAGCGAGAATTTTTAATGTTATTATGTCTTCCAAGTTTGATAACGAATATATTGTATATCAGAGTATATAAAGAGCCATCGCGATGAATTATTAATGTATTTAGTCCTTGAAACTGCATTAGTGTTTTGATGGGGGGTTAGATAGAATTTCGGACTTGTATTTCTACAAATCCATCTCTTGAGTAAGAAAGGAAGGAAGGAATATTTCACCCAAATACACAGAAGAGCTTTAGAGATGGGCTATTAACATTTTCAAGCCACCAAGTAGTACCTTTGCTTCATTCGTAGGAAACCATAATTGTCTTTTGGTTGGGCAGATGGAACAAAAGCACTAGTCTTTCCTCCTCCTATATATTTCTCCTTGGGGAATGGAGTTATTAGTAGATGCCCCGTTTGTGGTTTTGCACTCTATGCCATTCTGAAGGTCCTTCGCCTTGGGACACAATGAGAAAAGGAAACATTTCGCTTTCCTTGTGCTACTAAACCACTTGTGGAAAAGCTCAGACGGAGGAAACTGTTTGTGTACTATGCTTAGATGACTTTCGTTCGATAGTTAATTTATATATTCACTCGTTGTTCATTCATACTTCTATCTGAAGGAAATGGTGTATTAAATGTGATTTTAGTGTGCGGTAATATTGGAGCTTCCTGGATTCTCGTAGTGCGGAAATGAATTATATCGAGAGGAAAATGCCGTCGCCGTATTATAGACTCTTGTTGTACAGTGGAACAAATTTTATTAGTGGAAAGGTTAGTTTTATTTTTTTCATTTTTATTCCATATATAGCATGTTTACTTTTTATCTTTAAAGTGTTTTCTTTTTACGGCAGTTGACACTTTTAAGTACTCCCGTACTTTTTTCTCATCCCTTTTCTTTTTGATTTTATCTATAGTGAGAATAAACATTGTATGTTTAAAAGGAAAAGTATGAATGGAAAAAAATAAGGAAAACGAAAGAAGGACAGGAAATGACCTTTAGTGTGAAATGTTGCTGACCTGTAAGCGAAAGCATGTGAGCTTATTTATACAATATTCCAATAAGGTCTCAAGGATAACGGAACTAGTTTGTGTTGTGAATTATATAGGCACGTGTCTAATACATATGCATAAGCTCTTATATTTTCATGGAAAGTGGTATTTTAAGTTCGATGCGGTTCTACACCTCACGTAGTATTTTAAAGTTTTACAAATTGACGAAAAGGGGATTGCCACTATTATTTTTCGGTCGATGCTGATGATGAACTGTGTATTTATATGTGCATTAAAAAGAGTCACACGGAATTGAAATGATACTGTAGAATGTTATCATTATAAAGTTGAGTTATGAATATTAAATAAACAAAATCTGGTATGCTATAAGACACAGTGTATTTCAGTTTATCAGTTGCAAAATAATACATTGAGGAAACGAGAAACAAGATCACTATTTTACACGTCGAATTTAATCTTTTGTCAGGCATTTTTCATAAGTCTACCACATTCAGTTTTTTATGAGATAACCAATATAATCTTCTTTGTACTTTATTAGTAAAACAAATATCACACTTACAAAATCTGAACAAAACTTTTACTTTTGTTCCCTGTAAATGCATTCTACATTTCTACAACAACCTTAGATTTCGCTTAAAAACATTATCTCAAATACTGCAACTTAAACTAAAACTAATACTGATTTAACAGAAGCACCATAAACATTTGTACTAAATCCCCTCCCCTCCAACTTCTCTGTTACAATTCCTCAGTAAAGTGGAGGAGTAAAAGAAGTGATTTCTTTTAGTATCGTTTCACCTATTGTAACATCTATCCTCCTCCCCCTTGTGTTACGTACGTGCTGGAAAGTAGAAATAAGGATGTACCATCGGAGTGAGCAACGTAATTGCCACAGCAGCTTGATCAGAGTGATTGGTGGTTTACAAAGACGATGAAAAGAATTAAAAGCCCTTGAGACTTTACCGTGCCAAAGAAAGAACACAATTGACCATCTGCTGCTTCCTCAAGAGCAAAGAACAGACGTTTCTCCCCTCTCGTCTTCACTCTTGGGAAGTCATTAAATATTCTGGATTCTTCAAGATGTCTATTGCATTTTTATAGTATTATGCAGAATTGGGGATAATCTATCTGCTATAGAATTAGAGCTTATGGAGGTCTTCACTACTGCAAAAAATCAATATGTTCAAACGATTTATGAAAAAGAATTTTTTTTAAGTTTCTGCTAGTTTCTTCTCATTACTGAAATATTGTTAAAAAATATGATACTTCATTTGCTGATGCTAAATCCTTCTTTTTGTCTTGTCTGAAAATGTTACTGTGAATATAGAATTAATTACCTAAAACATACCTTGGGAACGCACATTAACATTTTAATTAAACCTGTTTGGTGAATACTTTACATTTTTACCAAAATGACAAAGACATTTTTATATAACAGAATAATACATTAATGAAGGTCTCCAGGGAATTACATGGAATACTTGCATTTGTAAATAAATGTCTTCAAGTGTGCGAAAATGTTTTCTTTTTCCTGTGAGACTTGTTTTGATGTTTTCCCTTTTCTTGAAACTTTAATAATAGTAATTACGTTAATACTTCTTCAGCATCAATACAAGCACAGGAAGGATGACATTCCGAAAATGCTCCAGTGCTTTTCAAAGTTTTTTTTTAGAACCACACAAATTGTTCGGTGACATGGTTTAGAGTAAGAAAGAAAGAAGAAAGATGGAATGTTGTTTGGTCTCGTCCTTCATTTTCCTCTTTTTTTCTTATCCTAGTCTTTCTTTACTTTCATATATTTTTTTCTCTGATCGATTTTAATTTGTACCAGATGGTTTGTCATAAACACAAGCTAAAATGTCTTAAGAAATAGAATTTCATTGTAAGTATGAGGAAGTGGCAGAATTATTAAAAGTAGTGACAGTTTCATTATAACTTCTCTTCAGTTCTTGTGACATTTGTTCAATAAGAATTGTAGATAGTATTTTGATGTAATAGTTTTGATCTTTCGGAAACTCTAGTGGGAGGATAGTTCTGTATGTGGACAGAATAAGACGACACTATATAATTATGAATTAAAAATCTTAGATATCGTTATTAATATTTTCATTAGATTTTATGAGCTTGAAAAACAGTTCTTTTTTTTCCATGTCTATATAATTATGAATTAAGAATAACTTAGTATTTAAGCACACTAGAGAAAACATCAGAGGATCAACTTTAGTTCTCCGGTCTTCCGATGCTACGAACTAATTGGGCAAGAGTGTGTTGAATTGCGAACACGTAAACACTGGCTTTACTTTTCCCGAATACTACTGTATATAGTAAAACGTATTGTAAACCTCTAGATTGTCCTGTTCGATATGCTCGAATAACGCAGCCCCTCGCATATTGGACATACACGTATATAAAGTTATAAACGAAAGTTTTGTCTGAGTAGTACTTTTCCTGCCATCCCTAAATGAAATGCCATACAATTAGCCCTGTTATTCATTGAAGGAACACTGACTTTCAAATAGTCACCACATTCTATAACACTAGTAGAAGTATATGCTCTTGCAGTATACACCCAAATAATCCATGTGAACAAAGCAATAGGTAGAATATAAGAGTCCCAAATGGATTTTATTCTGATTAAATTGTCCATTTTCCCTGTTGATCGATCGCCACGTCCACTACAAATCCAACTCACTCTCTCTCTCTCTCTCTCTCTGTGTCTATATATCTATATACACTAGGTGATTAGTAGCATTAGTTTATATCCCAGAGTTGTGATTGAAGAGCTATGATGAATAATGTTTGTTCCACCTGATTGGATATCCTCATATAGATGAATGCACGCTACCTTCAAAGAAGCCTGTTTTCTTCCTCGCTTCATTTTCAAACTATTTTTTCCTTCTTCTTTGCTGCCTGCATGCATCATGCTATAAACCTACAGTGGTTTCAATATCTATCATTAATATGAAGAATGCACGCATGTCAAACTGCTTCTTGGCGTTAGATTATTATTAGGAAAGAGTTTTTTCTCTCTCTCTCCAAAAATAATGAGTAAATCGTGATTTAGCTTCTTCTTTTCTTGATCCTGTGCGCTTCTACTGTTTTAAGAAGCTACTTCTTATTCCATAAACTCAAAGGATTTAGAAGGTATTGATGAGATAATTATTATTTTTATTAAAAATTTTAATTACAAAGGGTTTTATGAGAGCTGCAGAAAAATTACTACCTGACGTTACATTTTCGTTACCCCGATTCCCGGTTTTCTCATGTAATGTATTTTTCATCCCTTATATTGCATGATTGTACAGCACACAGATTTTCCTTCTCGATCGTGATTGTTTACGTCTTGAGCACAAAGCTTCTCCCTTAATTAATTTTGAACGTGTCAAGATTATAGATTTTCGTCAATACATTATCGCTAGTCTATTATTTGGTGTATCGTCCATTAAAAATAATAGCTTCACGAAATCTACCGATTTTCCTTTTTGCATGTAAATAAGTTATTAACAAATATTTTCCAATATTTGTAGATATTTTGAAGTTGATTAATCTTACACTGAAACATTGCTGTCTTCAGTTCAATTTTTTTCCGGAGTGTAGAATTTGTAGAACTCACTGCTCCCAGCATTATCACTAATTCATTTTTTTTTTTAATTCTTATAGGAAAGATACTAAGAAATAAATAATTGAAAGAAAATCACTGCAGTTCTATTTTTCTTAAACAAAGTGTAATTTTTGAAAATACATTTTTTTGCCTGATATTTGGTTTTCGAAAAAAAAAACTTTGTCACGTTGAATACCTCGGAATGCTACTTCCTTCGCACTAACTACTAATAAAGAAATCTCTTTGTTTTTCTCTATGAAGGATGTTTCACTAATATTTCTAGAAGATTACTTTCGCAGCTTATTACCCTGTCAAATAATAAATAATGTGTCATCATTATCGTCTTTGGAAGTATCCAACAAGACTTGCTATCATCATTCAACCACTTAATGGGAATATTTCACAGCCAGAAAACTAATAATCATTTATAATCTACCAATATGCTTATTGGAAGTCAACAAAATATAGGCAATAGACAAGTTATACATGTTATATACATATATTTTCACTTAAGTCGCATCCGAAATTTCTTGTGAAATGTAAGTTTCCTTTTTTATGTCCATTCGTTTTCTGTTAATATCTGAACGGAGCCATACTGTTAAATCATATTTTATATATAATTGTAAGCGCCTTTAGTACAGTATTTGCTAAACATAATAATCACCAGTAGATTCTGGGAAGTTGAAATAATAGACTGTGCAAACAACTCGAACTGATCATTGTTTGAAGTTTTACATCACCCTAATAAATTAATAACTCGAATATAAAGAATTTCACAAAATTAATAATATAAACGCGGTTTTGATCTATATTTTAATGAATAATTATGTTTGAAGTCATGTCAGTTTGTTTACTATACTTTGAAGTATAGTTCTCATCGTATTAAGTAAATAGAGTGCTTGGTTATACAAAGAGCTACTAATTCTTTGAAGCATCTGCCTGGTCACGTACAGGTAGGAATAAGGTATTATATTATTATGCGCTGTGGTTGGAAGAGCTGTTAATCTTAATTTCTATGCCATTGCTGCTTCAACAAAAATCATTTTGCTACACAACACAAGCACGTCTGGATGGAATTTACAAGTCAACAATATACACAACAATTCACACGTGTGAAGGAGCTCTAATTTCATTTTTTTTATATATATATTGCATTTTTTTATGATTTACTATATGTGAAATAATAATAATTGGAACTAAGTGAAAAATGTATGTTTTTTTTAAACAACAAATTCGGTATTAATTTTACAAAAATTAGATAGTGTAGGCCTACCTGTGTTGTTAAAAGTGATCGTGTATTAACTTTTTAGCGAAATGAAAGATAAGCTGACACAAGCTGAAAAAATAAGTAAAATCATTAACTGAAGATTGTTTCTTCCAGAGAGTATAAAGGTCCCTCTTAAAAATAAAAAAATAGTAGGTACAAATGAATATGAGAAGTAATAAGTTACATACAAAGAAAAAAAATCCCACAAAATACCTCAAGGAAGGAAATGATGACGCATCCTTCTCATCGAAATGATAGTAAGAAAACAATATTATTTTGTGTTGTGATGGTTAGGGGTGATCCCTTTGTCCATGGTCCTAACTCAATCAAATTGATAAGTGTATATTCTTTATCTCTTAGGATGTCTCCCCTCTCAATAGCAGTGGTGATTAATGTGCTTCCTGTATTTAGGGTGTGTTACAATTACTAGTAACAGCATCGCCCTACCGTATCTTCCTTCGTCTTTCTCTCCCTCCTTCGATGCAGTACTTTTCTCCCTTAAATTATATTGGGATGCGAGGGAGGCAACAGAGCAATGGAATTCTTGTGGTCCCAAGTAACGCGTAATTTCCAAGGCAAGGAAGTGCTAGGGGTTTGTGTAATGAAAAGCGGAAAAGGCTGTGTTGCAGGAGTAATTTCTCACGACAGACCAAGTTCAAACTTTTCCTTCATTGCTCAAGGCTTCATTAACACAGGGTGTGAGTTTCCTTTTCGGTTTCAACAAAGTCTCCTTCTCCACACCCAGGGATTTGCGCATGAGGCGTTCCAACACATACGTTGTGATAAGTAGTGGTATACTTATTATTCTAACAGTAGTTAAGTCTGTAAAATTAAAGGTGGTTATATGGTGATTATCTGATGGCAATTAGTTTCGTTGAATTTGAGATCCAGGAGGGAAGAAAGAGGTTTGGGTGTCATTGTCTTCTTGAAGTAAATTGTTATTGTTTGTGTTATTGTCTTCTTGAAGTAAATTGTTATTGTTTCAGACAGTTCCTCTCATGTTAATTTGGAAGAAATGCTTCAGTGAAACATGTATCAACCAAAAAAGGCTGTCTCTTCACACACAAAAAAATTGGGTAATATTTTATGTTCTACTGATAACGACGCAATCGTAAAACAGGTTATTTAAATATTTTCCATATATGTCTTTTCATTTTAACTGTAATGTATTATTTCAGATATCGTTCGTCACAAATCATTAGATAAAGTTAATGTTTCTTTTAAATATTGCATGAAATTTGACTGAACATTTCCAACCTTTCACATAATACACTGATAATAGTAAATGCGTCATGTTTGCAACATTAGCTGAACATCATAGAAAATGGGGTCATTTTTTTTACTATACACTTTTGTACTCTCAGCAGGCATATGAAAATATGTCTAAAATAATAGGAAATCTCTATTCTTTATTTGAAATGTTTGCATAATGTTTTTCATATTTTTCATCTCTAGTTTTTGAGGAACTTAAACAATGTTCATTTTGGAAGAAAAATCTACCCATCCATGTGCAAACAACTCCATTCATTTGTTTTCTAACGCTTTCATACAAAACTAAGGAGAGTCAACGTTAGTTCTGCACTTGAGAATCATTGAGCGACCAAGAGGAAAGAAGTACTCCATGTTTTTCTCGTCTGGAAAAAACACAAATTTGCATCATTTATACGAATAAGACGTTAATACTACAAAAGCAGCTTTTCATTCTTGAGGACAATTTTTATTGTCCATTTCCTTTTTAAGTATCGTCGAGATGTTGATACTTTGAGCTGGTGTATCATCCTTCCTATGATTTATGTAGGACTATTAATTTCTCCTTTGGAGAAGAACTTAAATGTGCATTTCTGTAAAGATATTTATAAAAATAAGTAACAAAAAATACAGAATGACGGTGATTTTTACAGCACCATTTTCGTTTCTGTGTTTTAGAATACCGTGATATTACGTTATAAAATTCTGTGGAGTTTTAAAATCTGATTAAGTTTAATTATCAGTAAACATTTGGAAGATTATTTGTTCTAAAAATATTCAGATTTATTTTTAATCCACTTCTAAACCGTTCTAATCAGCTGGGTAAAAAATCAACTTTTTCTAACACCAGCAAAGAATGTAAAGAGTAATTTCGATAACCATTTGTGAATCTATTAAGATTATTGTAGTCGTAAAACGTTTAATAACTTTTGAGAGTGAGTGAAATGATAGTTTCCATTGTTCATTTGAAGTGTAAGAATGAAACAATTTTTGAAGGGTGGAAGGGGGGAGTGCGAGGATATTACAGGGGGAGGAATGAGAGAGAGAGGATGAGAAGAAGTGTAGCGAGTGACAAGAAATGGGTTGTGATAATGTGAAAGAAATGGAAGTTTGAAATGCGAAGGAAGGCAGTGGTGAAAAGAGAGTTAATGTAAAGGAAAGAAAGACCTTCTTGCTAGCAATTGTGTCTGTTCACTGGGACACGATTCAGCAATCAAGCGCCGAAGAGTCATGACACTTTTTTTTTATCTCTATCGTGTTGCGTACTCTTTTTGTCACCCTTCTCTGAGTGCCTGGAACTTTGTGTGTGTTATGTACAAATACACATGCATTCTGAACATTCACGTACGAATGAGGTTGAAAAGAAGAGAGAAAAATGTACGTACTGTATAATCATGGGAATAGTTTTTTGTAGTAATTATGTAGTAGAAAAACCACAATAACATCTTCGCATCTGTGCATAAAAAAAGTTGTGAACAGAGTTTGAAGCAGTAATTGAAAGTGTCCTGATAATAATTATTATAGAAAAGAAAATTACCCAAACTACAAATAATATCTGAAAAACTTATTCTCGTCCGGTTGTTCACTTCATGACTGACTCCCAATAAATTTCATCTCAAACTATGAACCAACAAAAGCCGTTTAAAAGAAAAAGTTTTACTTTGTAGAAAGACTAAAGGATTTTCATAACCTCAAATGAAAGTCTGTTTTATTCGTAAGATGATCGTTGACTCACAACTTCCCTACTAAAATAAAAGGAAACTGATAGGAATGACAGACCCACAAAAGATAGTGCAAATCGAAAATACGAGGAAGAAACGTATTCGTGTCAGGAAATAGGACTGATGTTCAGGTCG
>JAQIWE010001142.1:0-17044 GCA_034698565.1 Campodea plusiochaeta
GGGAGTTGTGGGGGGGGGGGTAGAGAATGCATATTGTAAGGTGCGATAAAGGAGTGGATTGTGTATGTGATGTGACTTTTAATGCTGGTGCATGTACTTAACTTTTTGATATTAAAATGCGTTTTTAGATAGGGTTCGTCCAAATGATTCATCATAATACAAATCCTAATAATTCTATACATGTTCATCATGTTTTAAAATAATTTACATAAAATAAAAGAGGAATTCTCTGTGTATGTTTTTTTTTCGACATTGCCATTTTTTCACAACACTGGAAAACCTCCAAAATCTCATTTTGTACTTTGAGAGATGTTCTCTATTTTATATGTTCTGCGATACCATAGACCAGTTTAAGCAACAAGCTGAGATTATTTTGGTAAATTTAGCTTTCCAAGATGTGAAAAAGAATAGCGCAACATCCGAAATACAAGATGAGTTTTTAAATTCTTCATGTATTCTTGACAACCATTCGCTATTTTGAGGACACATTATAAAATTCGGAAAGGTCAACATTCATTTTATGCAAAGCTAAAAATGTTTTTTCTCTCTCTCTATAAATTTCAGTACAGCATGGATCAAAACAACGTAAAATAGTAATTTATTAAATTATTGCTACAATAAAGTATTTGGTTCGAAATACGCGTTGATCTTTTTTTTTTATCCCTGAATAATAACGATGTTCTAATCATCTTCACCTAACCCTATTCTTTTAACTCTGTAAAGTAAATTAATATTACTTTCATACTTAACTATCATAATCAAGTAAAGAACAAGGAACAGCATAACTAGTCCCAAAATTCACAAACAAAGACTCCACGACTATATCATCTTGCACCTTACAAAATATCATTCATGTATCGTACAATAAAATCGTGTGAACAACAGACATTTAAAAACAAAACTTTTAAATAATTAATTTCTTCATTATTTCATATTCTACAAACAAAAAGAGTCACGTATTTTCCCACGTACACGTGGTAATCACAAGAAGTTAAAACTTGATTCTCTCACTTTTTATCCTTATTAGTGATGCCACCAGCGAGGCGTCAAAAATCATCCATCCTCCTTTCTCCTAATGGAACGAATTTAATTTCTACCAATACCAATAATTCGTGATCGGCATATTCGTTCGAGGAAAGAGTTAAGTTAACGAAAGTATTGATTTTGGTGAGTACTATACGTTATAATGAAGAGTCCAACTAAAAAGAAATCAGTATTCAACTGTAGAAGGAGAATATACAATTTGCATATCTACAGAAAGTAGCTCTCGTCATTGATTTATATACACAGCAGCAGTTAGTTTTAAATGTCATATAAAAGTAAATTTATTTGAAATTTGTTGCACGTGGGAAATGTTTTATTCTTCTTTTAATTAACAAAATTGCTTAGATGTATAGTGTTTCCAAAATCTTACGGACCCAAATCGTTTAACTCATCAAGAGTGTTTCTGACATTCCAACAATTGATAATCTTTTGTTGACTTATTTGTTTTCTTTGACCAGCCTGGGAATTGTATAGAAAATATACAATTTGAACCACCCAAACAAGTGGTCAACAATGGGTTTACCCGTTAAAATAGTTTGAATACATAACCAGTTTGAGTCCGTAAGATTTTGGAAGGACTATATTATAACAGCCACAGTAGTATGGTACTGCAACCTATTGCACTTGCTGTGGTATGGGTAACATTATTGGTGTAGCACACATTATGCGATCTACCTAACCCTTCAATTTAACCAGTAGGCTGCAAAATAAAATCTTCCGACATTTTGAAATGGTGGGATATTTATTTTTATGTCACTATAGTTAAAAATCAATGAAGAATAACTTCTCATTATTTTGAGACAGTGGAGGAAATTAAAAAGAATCAATTATCTTTACAGTCAATTGGTACTTTGAATTGTTTGTGAAGTTAGTAAAATATTTAAATGTAAAACAGAAACATCGTTGAAGGTCCATTACAACTTAAAAATATTTATAATATTCCTAAATTGATGTAACGTTGAATAAAACTAAGGTAATATTTTTTGTTTCCAATTTGACACAAGGGGTATTGAAATCTTTTGCTAATAAAAAGATCATTATTTTAGTTATTAGAAAAAAAAAGTTCTATTGTGCAGCCTGTTGTAATAATAGTTATATGATTAATACTATATGAAAGTTTGTTATACTGTAAAGTAATGTTATTTTATAATAAGTCTGATATTGCTAAATGCAGGGAGGTCCATCATTTGAAAGGTTATTTGATTTGAAGGTAAATGTTACCGAAAAATGATCATATAAATGTTTCTTTGAGATTTTTTAACATTTCTTCCTCAATTTTAGACCTATTTAAATTATTTATGCGCCATTGGAAAGATCTCGTCGAGACCTTTAAAACAATGTATACAACGACTGTATTTCTTTGGTATTTTTGCAAATAACCGGCCTTGAAATCTGGGTATGATTATTATAGCACAAGGGAGTCCTAAAAGTATGGCAGGGCGTCCAAGAGGTAGGGCAGGGCGCTGCGCCCTTTTAAAACGCTCTACATGAGACACTAAATCTGAAGAAGCGTAAATTTTTAAATATTACATTAAACCGATCATTCTGTTTTTTTATCTGTTTTGCAACGAAAGAAATAGACTATTTCCGTATCCGTGAATGCATAACTGCCATTGACAACTCTCGTGTCTTTAGTGGCCATCATCATTTCTCTTCCTAAAATGAATGTGTGAATTCCATCCTTCCAATGAAGCATGCTGTATTTGTATCCTTCATCAAACTATCATCTTAAAAGATTCTCTAAGGAAAAATTGAAATAGTTTCTCTTGATGGATCAGCAGCTTCCTTATTCAAACGTGAGCTAATTGAAAATAACAGGTCAAGGAATAAGAAGATTTCGACAGCAGGGATTATATTTTTTTTTACAGTGGAGTAATAAACATTGATATATATAATTTAAAAACAGGTACAGATGTTATTTATAAAATACTTCTGATGAAATAATTATTATTTTACTCTTTATCAGCTATTTGACAATATTATTTATTAAGATAAAACTGTATTTTCAAGTACAGTGTCACTATGTTTTTTTCTATAGTAGCATTTCGTAGCCTTATCGCGGCTGACGTATCATGACAGGAAGATTTGTAAGAAACATCAGAATGCCCTAAATATAATTACTTGGATAACATCTCAAGTTTTGTAAAAATCTAAATGTACACCTTGTTCTTGTTAAAATTTTTTGATGATTTTGACAGGAGTAAGTTTGTTTACAATAGGAAATAGGGTGATTATTTTGTCCGCCCTATTGCTTGGGTGTTAAAACTGTCAAACTGTGCTAACTAGAAGTAGGTCTTATGTTCTTGAGCAGGGTATAACTGGTGTTTTAAAATTTTTAGTTTTTTTTTGTAGCTAAGAGATTATATAAATTATAATTTTTATTATGTACATCGCAACACTCATTAGAGTAAAACATTTATATAACTTGCTCCATATTTCCATACCCGTTTTTATATCCATGAACCAGAAAGTTTCATTAGAATTTTCTATTTTAATTGAATAGATCTCGATCTGTATAAGTCTGACAGGGCAGTATACGTCACAGTATGTCGTTGTATAATCAGCTGAACGAGACGAATTCAGATGCTTATGATATAACCGGATTATTCTCTCAATAAGCCATTTATTTTAGAAAAACACTAAAATTTGATTTGAGATATACAATATTTGAAAGTATTGCCGCTTTATGACATAAAATTCGATCTATCCAAAATAGTTACGGAGATCATTTCATCGTCTCACTGTTCTAATTGTCTCAATTCTGAAAATACTGAAATCGTTATGGATGCTTGAATGCTCTGTTTTGATAGAAGTGAAAATTCACAGAAACGTTAGGGTACCAGCTATATGATCCGAAATTGTACCCATTAACCGACCCTCTACCCGGATACCCGTTGGAAACAGCACTACTGAAACTCATCATTTCAACTCTGACTAGTGCTGTCTCATGTAGTGCGTTTTAGAAGGGCGCAGCGCCCTGCCCCACCTCTAGGGCGCCCTAGCCTACTTTTAGGACGTCCTTGTGCTATAATAATCACACCCAGATTTCAAAGCCGTTTATTTGCGAAAACACCCATGAAATATAGTCGCTATAATTATATATACATCGTTTTAAAGGTCTGGATGAAATCTTTCCAATGGCGCATAAATCATTTAAATCGGGCTAAAATTGAAAAAGAAATGTTAAAAAATGTCAAAGAAACATTTATACAATTATTTTACGTGCCCTGATAATTATTAGTTATTACGTAAAAATGTGCTCACTTTAACCTGAATTCGTCCTGCCCCCCAAAAATTCCAGATGAAACACTAACTCTGACCACATACTGCAATATAGGAAATCCCGTAATTACATTATGCAGTCCCTGTACACCTCCCGTACCAAAATAATTCTATGAGTATTCCTTTATTTCTTACTGCCATGTTATTTACGTTTCTATAGTGATAACACCCTACTACTCGCTTCATTTGCTAGATGTCGCTCTCTCATAAAACAAATCGAATTTTGGTCTATAGGATGAAGCAATGGGCGGTGACGGTAATAAACCAGGGGAACGTGAAATAAATACTTTGTTTCAGAATTATCCTTATTGACACCAGAGTTAGTGGCGATAATTCGTAGGCCAATAATTGTATCGCTTTCTCTTATAAACTTATATTTTAATTTCTATACTACGATGATATCCAATCTTATAAACAAAAAGGATATATTGTCAAATAAGATGTTAGAAGGTATAATGTTTGCTAACATATAAAACATCATCATTGGGCTGGTCTCCAGGAATTAAAATTTTAAATTAGGTGTAGCCTATTTTAAATTTCAAATGCCATGAATACAGTAGGTATAGTAACTCGATCAGCTTAATTTTATACGAACAATATGGATTTCATAATTATAATGATGTTTGGAATGAATGTTGGTAGTGAAAATGTTTTCATAATTTTAAGTATTTTAATGTTTTGTGGAGAATACGAAGGCTTATTTATGTAAATATTAACACCAGTATAATATAATTTCACTCAAATAAAATAGTGTGAAATTATAATGAAAGAATGAGATAAAGTTTTAATTGTAGAATAATTATATAACTAACTTTGTTTTTAATACGTAATTCTAAATACATGCTATTGCTAGTGTTGATTACAGATATAAAGTTTTGATAAAAATCTCAGATTTATCAAGCTGGAAACTAACTCATTATTTTGTTAACTCAAACAGGACAATACAAATGTTTTTTTTAAACAGCAGATGCGATTCATGCGAATTCGTAATATAGATCTACAATGCACCCCAATGGCGACCACCCCTGCGTACACCCCTTCCACTGAATTTCATCTTGTTTTCCCTGAGGCTGGTCATTTTCTTCTCTAACTAATCCCGTGTAGTACTTCTGATGGCCGTAGAGTGTCTCTGCCACCGAAGGGCGGAGATGTCATTATTAAATAGCATCAGTATGATAGTACGGGATGATAATAAGCAGAATTGAGTTTCAGAGGAGATGAGATTTTTTTGTATTTTTTTTGTAATTTTTATGGAATGTACGGTGTTATTCTGTACAGTCACCATTTTTCAGCTTTGCGAGAATGAGCTGAAAAGTGGTTTAAGGTTCAGAAAAAATTTATTAGTTAACGCAGTTTTTCATTATTGAAAATGTGACGTATTTAATTCTTGAGAAAAATAAAACTGTGCGTAATTAAGTAATAATAATTTTTATTCTTTCAGAATACAGTTTTCAGAGCCGATAACTATAATATCGGAATCAGTCTAGGTAGCCTTACTGGATAGGCGGTAAACGTCAATATCAATTTTAAAAAAAGTGAACTATTACGTAGTTGTACTACTATAATGCTCTTAAAATCTAATTGCTCAGCGATTTAAAATAAAATATCATAACAATAATTGAAGTAGAAGTTAGTTTTTAGAAAAAAAAAATATATTCTTATAACAATGTCAATATATTTTTATATATATAAAAATGTGTCATCTAGTGAAAAAGTTTTTTTTATTGTTTAACAGTTCCAAGAAAAGCCATACTCTATTATTCCAGCCCCAACCTCAAGTCACGCTTGGTAAATTGGAAGCTTCCAAGGTCCAACCTTAAGTTTTATTAAACAAAGACCGTCTCAATTTTTTATGACTCTTAATCGGAACAATTGCAATAAAGAGTAATAACAATATTTTCAACGGAAATTTAAGTTTATCTTTAAAAAATTTAAAATTATTTTGAATAAAAAGAGTTGTTAAATTAGACAGGGGTATCGTTTTTCTATGTAAATTTATGGAACTCCTCTCTGTTCACTATGTTTTCTCGCAGCGGAAAGATGAACTCTGTGTCGGAATACGAGGTAGCAGAGTGATTCAACGCAGATCTTAGGATAAACCTTCAAAAGAAAATAGGGTATAGTTTAAAGAGATGGTTCATGATGGTTCCTAAATCCTATAAAGATAATTAATTACCTTTCAATGTTCAATTTTCTTATTGCCTTAAACCATCGCATCTTATAACTGAACTTATGATTAAATATTTTATTTTCCTTTATAAAAGCTATTTCACCTATATATATGTGATATTTTTACCTTTTGGCAATATATATATTTGATAAAATTGAACACATATTTTTCACGAAAATTGCAAAGTTTGTTTTCAGTTATTAGTTCAGTTTCATTTTGAGTCACGATTCTAAGACATATCAGAATTTGAAGAATATTCTACTGTGTATTTTGAACTCGTTTCATCTCCACGTTGTGAATCTCCCCCATCCCCTAATTAGTGTTTTCTCTGTTCACACCATGTGATTCCGTTTGAAGTTGACCCACCCTTTACTAAAGACAGGTGTAGAAACCATAGAAAGTACAAGTCACACTGAATTACGAGACAAAAAACATTCGATTTTGAGATTTTCACGAGCGGATTTTCATGTCAATTTATGCTACATTTCATTAACAATTGTAAAATTTTGTTTGAAATACGTTCTCTTATAAGATATTATAATTATTAATTTGAGCGATATGTAACGGTACCATTTTTGCTTGATGTTGGCCTATCTGGAAGAAAACCATGGAGCAACAATAATATATAAATATATTTAATTTTATAAAGAAATTTGGGAAAATCTTACAAGTTAATTTTAAATATCAAAGGTTATTATATTATACTGAATATTAGAGGACAATAGGATTCAACAGTCGGGTTGTTTAGTACCCTTGATCCCACAAACGGGGGACTGCCTTCACCTATATAGGAAATAGTGGTAAGGATAGGTAGAGTGCACGACCGCGGTTTCGAATTTATACATTGTTGCCTATGTATAAATTTCCTTTGAATTAATAGTTTACTATTTTTTGCTAACAACTTATTGCAATCACAATTTCTTCACACTGTTGCAATGATGCTTTTAACGATCGTGCAAGTCGTGACCATGTGAAGCCCTCTGAAGTTAATATAATGAAAACAAAATAGAAAAATGAAGCTAAAGTAATAAAACTAAAAAAATATTATGAAAATATGGACAATATGTCAGAAAAAATGGTCTAAAACAGGAAGTTTCCCTGAAATTAAAAAAAAAAAAAAAAAAAAAAAAAAAAAATTCGCCCTGGCCAACCATGGTGACGTTTTCGCGGATGTTTTTCGACAGCCCCTTAAACTTTCTCTAAATAATTATTTACCCCTGATACTGAAAGCCTTTGGTCTCTTCGCACGACTGAATAGGCCCCAGACCTTGGAAGCTAAGACCTTCTTTTTGTGTTGTACAGCAGCACACATTTTTAATTTTAACTTATCTTTGGAAGCAAAGTCACTTCCTGAAACCAACCAACTTCACAAATTGTGTTGTTTTTAGACCGAACCAGTTGTGGAACCCGAAACCGGTTGTGGAAGTAAATATTTTCCATACAGTGTTTACACTTCAGAATGCAAGAAAAAGATCTGACTATAATGGAATACTTCTTTAATGAGCCATACGGAAAAGACGTTCAATTTTAGTAGTTAATCAGTGACCATTTCTAAAGATTCTTTTTAATCATGCAAATAAATGTGGAAGCCTCCTAATTGAGAATTCATATTTTTTCTTTATATTTGTTGCTAATGTATGTATTTGTTTTTGTTTATATTCCTTTAAACTGTTTTGAAATTTTGTATATCGTTTGATAATGACTTTGCAGTAAAGTTGAAAATTTACGGATATTTCCTGTTTATTATTGAGATAAAACCCCAAAAACACCAAGAAAAAAAAATTAAAAAAAAATTATCATGCATTTCCAAAATATCTCAAACACTTATCAAACTTCCTGTTATATTATTATTCCTAGAATTGCATTGAAAATCACTTTTATTTGTCGTCAACTCTGAACCAAATTTATTTAAACGATATCTTATTCTTCATCCCAATTCTGAGAGACCCGGTGATAAATATAAAGTTACGCATTGTCTCATATAGATATGGAATATTTCCAGCAAAAAGTTGTATCATTTCCAAAATAAGTTTGACTGCATGTTTTCTAGGAAAAAAAATATATTTTCTCGTTATTGTCAAACAAAATTATATAGTTTCTGCGTAAAACTGTAGACTGATTTCGAGGATTGGTCGCAGAAAGGTCACAATATTCACAAGGAGGATGTATTATTTTGACAACTGGGTGATTTTTCTTTTGATTCGGAATTTCGGATATCACAAAACTTTGAATTAATTCTGATTTGGATATAGCAAACGTCTGATTAATAGATAAATTTATTTGTTCATTTTTAGTACGTATAACACTACAATTATTTTTGCACATTATTTGGAAGTTAACTTTGATTTTATGCTTAAGTTCACAACAGCTTTTGAAAATTATATATTTTAAAATATTGTTTATATATAGTCCTAACATAATATTTTTCTCTTAATTACATTGTGTATTTTAAAGCTGTTATAAAAAACAGTTGCAAAAAGTTAGTAACATAATTTAAATACAAATAGAATGAATTTACTAAATCAAATGATACAAACGTCTGATATACTCTGTAATATATAAGTGTTTTAAACGGGTAAAAGAAATAAATTTTAACGAGAATATTGTTTAGTTCCTTAAGAAATATATTTGAAAATTTTAACTTATATAGATTTTAAAGGGACAGCAAACATTTTACTGTCCATTTACATTACTTTACATAACTAATGAATAACATTTAAAAGTCACTATAATAACGTTTCTGTTAATAGCCAACGAATAAATTTAACAAAGAATTCCATATAGTACATGTTTAAATTATATTTTAACTTCCATTGAGTTTTACTATACCCTCACAGATAAATTTATAGACTACATAATCATGTTTTATTTATACTATTTGAGTTATTACCATTATTTATGAAGCACTGTAACAGCAAATTCCTGTAAACGCAAGTTATTAATGAAAATACCTAGAAACGGAAAGTATCGGCAAATCAAAGTGCTGACTTTGATGTAATATATTATTAAACTAACAGTTATTTTGATCCAAACAGCATCAGCTATGTACGTAGTGTACGTAATAGGGCAGAGGTTAATTGCATTACATATAGAATGGATGCTAAAATTAAATACCCATTTTCATTCATAAGCTTAGTATCATATCATATACTGTACTTGTTTTCAAATAACTTACTAGTAATCTGTAGTCTCAGGTGTGCTTTTTACACCCTGTACGAATCACGTTTTCAGCATGTTTGGTGATTTAAACTGTTTATATTAAAGGGACTGGACAGCGAAATAGATTTTCTTTAATTTCATTGTACTGATAGTACTAATTTTTATATTATTTTTGGTGTAAAAATTATTATTCTACTATTTTTCATTCATGAGATATTGTGATTTGTAAAAAAAACAGCTTGAGATAAGTTACCTGTGAAGTGAATTTTTGAATCTCAGCATCTAATAGCTTTACAACAACCAAGTAGATTTTATTAACTAAATTAATTTATTTTAAGACTTTTAAAAAAAGAATGACTAAATTCTGACTTATGGTTCAGAAGTTATAAGCTCCGAAATTTTTTGGAAATGAGGTTCACAGGTAACTCAGGGAGTTGTCTGTGAACTTCAGGTGAGCATATCTCCAAAATAACTAGACAAATTTTCCTCATTCTTTCTTCAAAAATCCTCAAAAAATTCATTAAAAAATAATATTAACAGAACTCAAAAAGTAGAAAATTGGCTGCCCAGTCCCTTTAAAATAAACTTTCGACCTTTTCACTTTATAATGGTTTAAAAAAGGACTTCAAATTCCTTAAAAATTATTCATTAAAATTTATAAACAGAGATTTTTATTGAAAGTAATTTTAGTGTGATATATTGCAATTGGTCTCAAATTCTTTACAAAAACACATAATTATACAATATATATAATTATGCGAAACATCGTTCAAGTAAATTAGCATGCAATGGGAATACATTCGTGTTATTTATTTGAAGGCATGAGGTGTCATAAAATAATTATATTTTAGAATTTCATTTACTCGACCACCCAAGAACTACAATGAATTAAATACAACAAAAATGTCAGTTGTAATTGATATTTGAAACACAAACTGTCTTGTTATTTATAGAAAAATAATTACACTAAATGTCATTAGATAAATGCTTCAGTTACGTAAAGATTAAATTACTTTGCATCAATACTGTATAATTACATTATTAAGTAAATTTTACAACATCAGTTGAGAAATCTAATTTCACTTTTATTAAAATGCATAACATTTTCATATATGCTAATATGCATTTCAATCGTACTCTTGATGAATTTCTAAACTAATTATCCTATAAAAGTTATAAGATTCAATAATATCGTAATAATAACAGTCTAACGGTATAGTAATATGAGATAGTATTATGATACCATAATGCATAAAATTCATGGTTGCTTACGTTTTCTCACGTACAACCGGATCGTAATATGTAAAATAACCTATTTTGTAAATTAACCATAACATGTATAAAATATTCAAAATAAAAATATAAGTTTCTCCTAACGCAGACGAATTAGGGTCAGTTTACGTCCTGGAGCAAATTAAACTAATGATAATTTACTCTTCATAATTATTCGTTAAACAAAACGTAATGTAAAAAAATGTAATTTCGTCATAAATCACAAGTTCACAACTGCAGTGACAAGATGCGTAAAAAGCAATGTACGTAGGTCTGTACATATTAACTCTTACATTATGATTTTTATCATTTCGATTTCATTGTGTTTTTTTAACACAGAAATATGAGGTGTATTATGTAAACTAAAAACCAGCACAATATCTAAAAGTAAAATAAAATTCAATGTTTCTTGTCCAAAAAGATTTATGTAAATTGTACCACCAATATTATTGGTTACAAAAAAACATAACAGCATGTCGGTATTATTTGGGTATATACATATTTCCGAAAGAATTAGTAAACTAGTTTTTCATGTTACAAAATGGTGTTTTGTTATTTCCTACCCTGCAGAGAAATTTGAATTACAATAATTATTCTAATAACAAACTATTTCACAATATTGTTGTTTCCAAGAGATTGATCTTATTAATTTCACTGAAGATATATTAAACAAAGAAAATAATTAATACCGAAATATATCTTAATTCAGCATTTTTATTATTTTATTACTTCCATCGGAATAATGACCTTCAACTTTAGTAACCTCCAGCAGTTCCGGTAAGAGTTCACGCCCCGCTGATGCTGACAATCTCTAGAAAAATTGTACTTTGAAATTTAATGACCAGAGAAATTTCTATGAAACAACTCTTCTTTTAATAAGAAAGTCGATTTAACGAAATCGAAAATATTATAACTAGTTTAAAATAATGATGAAAAGTTTTATCGATTATATTATCTGGCTCGTGCTCCTATATTAAAACATGTATTATTCTATTAGTATCGCCAAGTCTTTTCATCCGTATTATAATTGTTATCGGGAAGAGTGATTCTTCTCTTGATATATTACAGCTTTATTACATGTTGCTGTTCAGATTAATGAATGAAAATATTGAAATTAAATTTTAAATTCAGCATGTTCCTTTTGTATGGCTATAATTATGGTTAATATGGAAATAAAACAGGTTCATGAACTGAACACCATGTAACATGGAAGAATGGTACGTGTTATATACTGTTGGTAGATTCAAAACTTGCCTGTTGAATCAAGGCGGAAGTGGAAGTCTAAGGATCTACATAGAAGATGAAAGTCTCTATAGATATACCGTACATGTATAATTAATATATAGTACATAAAAAATGGCATTCTAAGTTATTTTCAATATTTCTATATGCTTTTAAAACATATATTTATTATATTTTACTGCTTCATCAATACCTACTGTATCGATTAAGGCAAATAATACAATTTATATAAATTTAATATCTGCTGATACAAAATAATAGTTACTTATTTAGGAATATGTCTGAAGATTCGCGATTTTTCGTTCAACAAATTAGTTAGTTTCAATTAGTTATCTTAGGACGGTTTAAAAAAAATCATGAATTTCTTCCCCTCTTTAGAAACGACACAATATATCACGAAATCAGGACTTCGTGAACAGATAATTTTGTTCAAGTAATTTGGTTGTTTGGTCATTTGCTACATAATAAAATGATGTGGCTGAACTTAACTTTCCTTTTCAAAAATCTCTCTCTCTCTCTCTCTCTCTCTCTTCTGTTCATGAATTTCATTTAAAAAGTGTCACCAATGAACCATCAGTGTTAGTGTTTATTGTATGACTTAGAAAAATATTACAAAACCTTACAAAATAGAGGGTTCCAACAAATGACAATGAATCCTTCACAAGAAGCAGTAATCTTTTAAAGGGACTGGACAGCCAAATAGCCTTTCTTTAATTTCATTGTACTGATAGTACTTATTTTTTCATTATTTTTGGAATAAAAATAATCAGCCTACTATTTTTCGTTTATGAGATATGGCGATTTGTAAAAATCATCTTGAGATGAGTTACCTGTGAAGGGAATTTTTGGATCTGCGATAACAAACTATTTCGTTGTTGTGAAACTATACGATAGTATAGTTTCACAACAACGAAATAGGTTGTTATGACTTTTAAAAAAAGAATGATCAAATTCCGACTTATGGTTCTCAAGTTATAAGCTTAGAAAGATTTTGGAAACAAGGTTCACAGGTAACTCAGAGAGTTGTCTGTGAACGTCAATCGGGCGTCTCTCCAAAAGGGCTGGACAGATTTTGTTCATTCTTTTTTCAAAAATCCTCTAAAAATTCTATAAAAAATACTATTAACAGAACACAAAAAGTAGAAAATTGGCTGTCCAGTCCCTTTAACTTTCTATCTAAATACATTCTGTTTTATCTCTGAAGATCGATTATATTGATAAATTAGGATTTAGGAAACAAAATCGTCACAGCTCTGTAAAATTGCAGTTTATTCATCGACACTTTTTGAGATGATAATCTCATCATTAGGAGGGAAAAATAAAATGAAGATAAAGAACAACGTGTAATGAAAAGCTGAATGAAAATTTTAGTTCTGAAATACAGAAATCAATTGCAACCCCTACTGCTTTCGAAGTAAATGTAATAGTTTTAAAGATAATTTTGGCAAAAATTATGATTCATGACGTCCACAATTTTTCTCTGACGTCATTATTTATAAATCACCTTTAATTTTTGTTGAACAAATTGCTTATTTTCAATTTGTACCAACTTGCTACCACACAGAGATGCACCACCATCCCCTCTCTCGCCATATCCCTCTAATTCCCCCTCCCCCAAAGAATCACACACGACTAAACAAACCGAAAAGGACAAAATCAACGTCTTACTGAAAAATCACGTCATCAATTGCAACTAAACTGATGATCACTCGCCGTACAACCCCCCCCCTTTCTGCGTTGGTCGCTCATTAAAGAAATCTTTTCTCCACAAACAAGAATTAACAATGTTAACATCTCAAATTCTTCCCCCGTGCTTCTCGTTAGAGGTTTTTTTTTCAAGGAAAAGGGAGATCTACAACTTTATACTGTATTTCGGAAGGATCAGCTTTGAAAATGTTTTTTTTTTCTCCTTTTCTCAAGAGAGATGTTATTTTACTCCTTGTGGTTCAAGTGGGGTTTCCAATCGTATCAGTGATGTGATTTCGATATGAAGGAGTATTCAACTTCCAAATGGTTTACCGCGATTTTGCATACAATCTTAAAGTTCGTAGACTATTTAAAAATATGTATGAAAACATGTATTACCTACTTTATTCTCACTACGTCTCTGTTGAATTTAATATTACAGTTCCTTCATTAACTTGAATTAAAACTTATACTCTATCATATCATAAGCTTATTGTAGGATGTCTGATGAGACCTAGTAGGTCGAAACAGCGGTTTCGCCGCGGTCACATGCCTGCCCATTCCTTACCATTTGGTCAAAACAGTCCCCCGTTTGTGGGTATCAAGGGTACTAAACCACGTACTGTTTAGCCTAAATTCCTCTGATATTCAGTGTAGTATATTTTCATTTAATATTTACATTAATCATGTGAGATTTTCCAGTCTTTGACTCTCATTCCAATTTATTTACACTCTATCGTTATAAATAAATATAATTAGGACATTTATTAATATTATTAGAGGCTTTTGGAAATATTCCCAAGAAGTGTTAAAAAATGTTCACATTTTAGAAATAAATATATTTTAGATTACCTTTCATAAAATTAATTGCCTGACCAAAGCAAACTATTTAAAAAAAAGTTATTGGTGTGAAAAATATATCAATTCGATTCCAAATAAAAATATACGCCTACAGTATACATTCTTAACAGTATTAAACAAGGTATCACTTTATAAAATCGATTCATATCAAGTTACTAAACTGTGATGTAACTTTTGTACTATACATCTATGATGTTGTATGACAAGTTGAAAGTACAGTTTCTAAGTTTAGACTACTGGCCACTAATTACATCCAAAGGGAAATTACAAGTCAATTAAGTCAATAAACTTGGAAAGTCTAGCATTTGTACGTCAGCTAGAAACTTCGAGACACTTTATAAAACATTCATAACTTTTTCCAATATGTATAAAAATGCAGGAAGCTGAGTAATCAAATCGAATTAAAAATTTATATCTTGTTTAACTGATGTAATTATATAAATTGGAATGAAAATAACTTTGTGTAATGATAAAATAGCGGAGACTGTTTTATGGTTACTTCTCATTACAAGATTATATAATAAAACCTATTTCCAATAGGTACTAAAATAGTTGCATATTTTCTGCAATCTTTGGAGAACTCGGAATAAAAACAACATTGATATAATTTTTTTCCAAATTTCTTAAAATCTGTAGACCTATATTGGACCCTATTTAGGTGGGTTGAAAAGTTAAATTCTTATGGGAAATTCATCAAAATATTGAGGAAATTAATATTATATCACCATATTGTGCATCAAATATTTTATGACTTCTACTTACTTATTTCCGAGACTATTTTATGATTTCTACTTACTTATTTCCAATAGATGCAAAAAATAGTTGCATACTTAGTTGTAATAGACCTAGTACAATTTTTCACTTGGAAAGTAGTTCTGTCTTTAACTTCATTTCATTATATTAACAATACCCTTTTCCTTCATCTTAATTTCAGTTTTTCTCACTTTGAAAATTATTTTTCACGATTTTTTCACCAGTTGCAATAATCCTCCTATCCATCTCAACAATGTTTCTTTTATTTCTTTTAAAACCAAGTCCACTTTCGTCGCTTTCCCTTAAATCGCTTCCAAACTTCTTTAATTTAGAAACAACATGCTATGAATACATTTCAACTTTTTTTTCTTCTTGAACACTCTAAAAAAGAAAATACGCTCTTTAAAGAACGGGAATAAGAAAAAGGGACAAAAACAAAAAGACAATTACACCGGCAAGACCTCCTTCTCAAATAAACGAAACTCTTTTTTTTACCTCTTTAAAGAAAAAGAAGAGCAACGATTTCCAAAAAGGAACAAAAAGAAAAAGGCGGAAAAATATCGATTTTAGTTAATTCTACTAAAGGTATAAGATTTCAGTTCTATGAAAAGAAAATAGGTTTGCTGATTTCCGAAGACAGGAGGTTTGTTAAATTCGATAGGCCTTCATTAGGAGCAGTTTTTTAAAAGAAAATGCTGAAATTGAGGGTTTTGTTTTACCCAAGAAGCAACGGTTCATTTTGAATTAAGAAGTTACTCGATGAAAAGAATTCGTAAGCAATTCAGTAATTGGGGGAGAGAAATAGATACAGTTGACAATTAAAAATTATCTTCCTATAATTAAACTCGTTTCCTGTTATTCATTAAAACAAAGATCGATACAATTGTAAAAGAAAAAAGAAAATGTCGTCTGTATAATATTACAACAAATATTGCAGAAAATGCTAACGCTTAAATAGTCATTTGCTCCTACTGTTACAGTTTCTAGGAATCAGCAATAACTTCTATTCTGACTGGATTTTAAATTGCAATTTAATAAAGCAGCAGTTCTTTCAAAATAATATCTGGAAAAAGAAAGGTTGTACTTGAAAATGAATAGGTTATATTATTTAACAAAAAGGCAATAAAACTACTCAAAAAATAATTCATGTGCTTGCTAAAATAATACATCTGAACTTAAGATAAAGCTTTTTATGTTCATAAAAACATTTTTTTTATTTCTCACTTTATTTGACTGATAGTTTACATCTAGTTAATTCATAAAAATTACTACAGTGAAATTCAACTGTTTCCTATTTCACTGAAAATGCAGTACAGCTTCGAGGTTAACTGTAAATCGTTTTTTTTTTCAGCATAACAACAGCGGAATTATAATAATATTTGGTCTGCGAAACAAAATAAGACAAGAAATTGCTGTGAGCACACCGAAATATTCCGAGACTGAAATTAAAAAAAAAAAATTATGGTAAGTAATCTGATATTGTTACTCTGTTGCATCGCGTCGCGTCAATGCTATAGTGTCGTAACTCCACTTTCTGAATTTTTGGATATTATTGCATATTCTGAAAATTCATCC
>JAQIWE010001143.1:0-17043 GCA_034698565.1 Campodea plusiochaeta
ATATCAGGATTTCAATACGGATATCCGAATATACGTTCGTTATCCGTATATACGGTCATCCGCAGACAGCCCTAAATTACACACCGAATGTTGAAATATGAAAAATACTTGAACTTCATTTAATAGCTTTGAAAAATACGCGTAAATAGATGTGAAAAACGTCTTAATACAATAAAGTATGCGCAAATTATAAGTATTTGAAAGTTGAGCAGATTTCGGAATTGGAACTATCTTTCGTTTGAGACATCAACACGGTACCAAAAACGGGACGTGTTCTTCAAATACACGTTCACTCATGACGAAACATGATAAAATGGTAGTTCTTGGTACTGATTTGTTCGTCTTTTCGACAGCTTTCCTTTGGTATGAACTGTTTATTGGTGCGACCTTTCATCCGACAGTTACGAAGTGATATTTAGAGAAGGCGACGAATTTTTTTTTTATCGACGAACTGATCCTTTGATGTTCGACGCTTCGATCTCAGCCCTATCAGTCATTATATAATATGGTATAGCAATATTATTGATAGTGGTTGATGAAATAACGATTTTTTGTGTGCGCAAAGTAATATTATCGCTTATGGTGGATTTATGACGCCGGGAGTGATGACGTTGATTTATTGGGATAGATGACGTGGCTTTACCGGGAATGATTATGTGTCCCTATCGCGATCGTTGACGTGGCTTTACCAGGAACGCCGATGTGGCGATATCAAAGAGGACATGTACAAACATCTATGATGTTACAGAGATACTTACTTTAATGCAAAATGACGCAAAAAATGAAAGAAACTATCTACATTCCGGTAATATGAATTCAAAAACGAAATATAAGACAATTGGAGGAGATAAATCACACTCCCCAAAGTTTATTTTCTGATATTGTACATGAGAACGAAGTGTATTTCGAGATCAAGCAAGCTCAATTTAACATTTTAAAAACACATTAGCGATCTTTCCTTTTTTTAATTTATTTCTTATCACTTTTTTTTTTCAATTTCGTTCCCGATGGTAGCGATCCGTTTCCGGTAATTATATTACCAGATTACCGCACTTTTTCCACCCATGATAGCTGGTTTTGACGTCTGAAGAAAAAGAGTCTCAACTTTGAAAGATTTTTGACTGTCGTCATTTTAAAGACTTGGCTTCTTTAAAGTTTTCGTGCAACTCATAATGAAAATGTAGGATGCAGCCTAGAAGATACAATATAGTCTAGTGATGGAATTCAATTTGTTTCATTTAAAATAAATGAAGAGTTTCTTAAAGGGAACACACAAATTTCTTTCAAGTCAATTAGTTTTATAAATATATAAGCAAATATAATTATGTTTAATTTCTGCCCGTTTATTTTAATGTAAGCAATTATTTTACCCATATAAATTATGATTATGTATGGTTTTAATTGCATTAATTATTTTACCCATATAAATTATGATTATGTATGGTTTTAATTTCAAATTATATTAATACTAAATTTGAAAAACTAGTATAATCCCAATATGTTCCTTCATTTCTCAGATTCCATTTGTTGGATTCCAGCCAGTAAGAACAAGTGAGCACATGGCATCAGCAGGTAAGCCTCTATAACCCGTAAGCATGTTGAATGACAAATAAAACTCATATATTTGCCTTCCATCTTACTACTTCTAGGTGTGTTTGCGTTAATAAATGCTGTTGCATTCCTTCGTTACATGCGAGATTCCCTTCCTCGCATGGATCTCAAAAAGTTTTTTATCCTGTCTGGAATTGTGTCAGCAGCACTTGTGTTTTTAGTTGTTGTTGCTCTTACATACCTCGGAGTTATTGCTCCTTGGAGTGGAAGGTATGAATTTATATTGAATTTGCATTTAATAAGGGGAGGCAATATGATAAATTAAAAGAGGATTTGCTTCTTAAAAATTAGGCATGTGTTTGACGAGTGCTTTAAAAGTTTTGAAATGTACTTGACTATTTCCATCTTCATCGTACAGTGATGAAGATAGTATTTAATTAAATGTTACAGTTTATTTTAATTATTTTTAATGATATAAAGTAAAAGCTTAATAATATTGGCCTCCTAAAGTAACAGTTTTTTTAGTTACAGTACAAATTAACAGTTTTGGCACCTTTTCTTATGACATTAATAATTTTTTTGTTAGAAAGGAAAAAAATTGCTGTTAAACTTACTGAATTTTCATTGTGGAGTATTGCAAATCAAAATAATGTACAATCCTATTGAGAATTGAAACATTATTTCATGAAACAATTATTTTTAAGCAGTATGCTTTATAAAGTAACCAGAAAATCATTGCCACAGACCTATTTAAAAGAAAGTAATCTCTTAGTAAAGGCTTACAAATATCACACATTACCTTCTTCCAGATTTTACTCATTGTGGGATACTGGGTATGCAAAAATCCATATTCCCATCATAGCATCAGTATCAGAACATCAACCTACAACATGGTTTTCATTCTTCTTTGATCTCCATGTACTTGTAACTACTTTCCCTGTTGGATTGTGGTATTGCATCAAATCAATCAATGATGAACTTGTATTCAGTAAGTGTAGAACTGCGATGTTTACTTTTTAATTTGTGCCGTACTTTCAGTCATTTGTGAATATGATATTTTTCAAACTATTCCATTGCCAAACAGTGTCGTAGTGGTGTAAAAATATTTCATATTTCGCAGTGTTTTTTATAATTATTCGCATAGTACAGTAGTTGGACTGTACAAAGTACATGATTATGCTGTTTTATCGTAACTATGTTAATATTTAGAAAACACACAAATAATATTCAAATCATTATTTGTGCTTTTCTTTGTATAATGCACATACATAATCATTTTCTGTGAAAATGAACCTAAGATGATGAAATATATAAATCATTGATTTAATTTATAGATAGGCTATTTATTTTTTTAAGTTACACTGTACTGTATATATATACTCATATTTATATAATGTTTCGTATTCTTTTTTTTTGTAACTGAAATTTCATGTTCTCTACTTACTGCATATATAGGTAATAATGTAATGGGCTTGATGGCCCCCACATTTTTCAAATAAATATCTATCTATCTATCTATGCTGTAATTATACAGTAGCCACCTATGTCAATTTCTAGCTTGCCAAAACCTGTGTCGTGATAATAGTCTGTAACAAAATTGTTACAATTCAAAATATAGACATCTCAACCCTTTTTTTCTGTGTAAGGCGAAAAAAATATTGAAATTATGATTTTTTAATTTTCTTTATCATGCATGCTCATCTACAATACATGAGCTCTAGGGCTCATGTATTGTATTACTGTCCTATGTACAGAAATCCAAGGTCTCGATATTTACCCTGGCTCACTGACGCTTCCAGTCCTGACACAGCTTTACTTCAATTACCTCGTGAAAACTATGTAACTTTTATTTTTTTCTTGAAGAGGTTATTTTCATATTGGATCTATGCAATTAGTCTAACCTACTTATACTTTATTTAACTTTACAATGCACTTTTCTTTTATACTATTTTGTTTTACTAACCAAATTTATATATTACAAATTTTTTATGTAAACCATCTTTCATTTATACTACTACATATATATTTTATCTAGATAATATATAATCTGTTATAACCAATACTATCTCATCATTATACAATATTTTAATTTCTATATATTTCTTTTATTGTCATGGCGACCTTTACACTATAACAGTATACCAGTAACTTATATTTTTTATAACCATATTGTTCATTTTTATAGGTACACTGTACTGTATATATATACCCATGTTTATATATTGTTTCGTATTTTTTGTAATATGCAATTTCAGTTTATATTGTAATGCCCATAGGTAATAATGTAACGGGCTTGATGGCCCACACATTTCTCAAATAAATATCTATTCTATTCTATTCCATATCAATTGAGAAGCATAAATAAGTTACCATTACAATATAAATGATTGTAATTTTTGTTTTCCAGTTGTCCTGTATGCTCTGAGTGCAGTATACTTTGCTGGAGTGATGGTTCGTCTGATGTTAACATTAACACCAGTGGTATGTGTTTTAAGTGGAATAGCATTTAGTCGTTTGTTTTGTGTTTATTTAAGAGATGAAGAAGAAGAAGGTGGAGAAGTTGAAAGAGATGGGACTTCAAGTGAAGATGATGGACAACATAATCTCTATGATAAGGTAAGGATGATATGTGGTTATGGGGGTTTTTTTTTTAGTAGGGGATAGGTTCAAGCAAAATGGATAGGAATTAGGTTTGATTTTAGGTAGGAATTAGGTTTGGGGTATTTTGGCTCACCTTTGAGAGAAGGATGATGTTGACCCATTGTGAAAAATGAAGTAAGGGGGTGTGTTTTTCATTCCATCATGATTCACAATCACAGCACAATCCAATAACAAACAACACACACATAATCTGTGTCATCCAGGACCAGGAGAGCCAAAATATCAAAATACATACAAAAAAACTGGATAGGAATTATTCTGTAGTTTTACTTGCTTGTTGGAATGATGTCTTGAAAAATAATTGATGATACATATGAAATTTGATCATTTTAAATTATTCGTCAATATTTTTTGGTAACATTATCTGAGGTTCATAGAGAGTTTCTTATTTCTATATGCGTTAGATTAAGAATCATGGTCTCTGCAGGGTGAGAGAGAACTCAGTGAAAAGCTAGATTGTGTAACATAAGACAACATGCTTTTTTGAGTTTCTCATTTCTATATGCATTAGATTAAGAACCATGGTCTCTGCAGGGTGAGAGAGAACTCAGTGAAAAGCTAGGCCTAGATTGCTAACATAAGACAACATGCTTTTTCTCTTGGTTTAAAACAATGTTACAATATATCAGATATATGCGATAAGTTCCACGAAACAAGTACTCTTGTACAGTATCATGTGAAAATAAACCTTGTTTGTCTTGAGATTGAATATATAGAAATTTGGAGTAATTCTGCCAACCTAGCTGTTAATTTCTTTTATATCAGTTTTGTTGAATGTTTTGTAAATGCTTTCACTTTGTCTTTGTAGGCTGGTAAAATGCGTAAGATGCGTCATGAGCGTCCAAAGGCAAATACAGGTGTAGGTGTAAATGTTCGATCAATAGTTATAGTAGCTACTCTGATGATCTTAATGATGTTTGCTGTACATTGTACCTGGGTCACCAGCAATGCCTATTCATCTCCATCCATTGTACTTGCAACATATGGGCAGGATGGGTAAGATAAAGGATTTCTTTATTTTTCATAATGGGATTTTGTAAATTTTAAAAGTTTTTTTAAGAATAGGGGAGAGGGAGTTAATGACTACTAAAGCGAGAAATTTCCTTAGTTTTATCAGTTTCATGGAAACAGATTTCCTTTCTCATTATCTTATTTAAAAAAAATGCAGAAGTCAATGAAACAAATCATTTATGGAAGAATAAAGTGTAATTTGTGGATATAAAGAAAGAAAAGTTTAACTTAAAACTTATTCCTGTAAAAACTAGTGGAAAGGAGTTTTTTTATGCTACTAAAATGTGGAAGAAGTCTGTTTTTGTAAAATGAATAGTAACAATTGAATTTAAAATGTTTTAATATTTTTATTTAAATTTCACTTGACTGAAAGGAAGTGGTTTCTGTATTATTAATCAGGAGCAAAGGTTCTTTGTAGTACTTTAAAGTGGAATATTGACTGTTGTAATTTTATAATGTGTTTTTAAGAATACTAATTAGACCTACATGTATAATATAATATACTTTATTTAAGCTATTAAATGATAGAGAAAATCTAAGTAGTGACCCATGAAGCTCTTTTAGCTTAGGAATATCTGATTACATTATACAATACATGCAATCTTGAATAAATGTATTTTTGTTTTGTTTAGCTCAAGACAGATTTTGGATGATTTCCGTGAAGCTTACTTCTGGTTTTCTCAAAACACAGCTGAAGATGCTCGTGTTATGAGTTGGTGGGATTATGGATATCAGATAGCAGGAATGGGAAATAGAACTACTCTAGTTGATAATAATACTTGGAACAACAGTCATATTGCACTGGTAAGCAAGGGCTTTTAGATTGTTATGTGGTAGAATTCCAGGGATAACCTTTTTTATATTGAATGAACAGTTTTTTACTTGAATGATGAGAAAATCTTAAGTTACTATAGACTGGTACTTTGCTGTGTACATTTCATGAGAGAGTAATCTTTTGATTGAGTTTACTCTGTGCTCTTAGTAGAATGAACTTTTCACTTGCTAATAAAAATGATGCTTTCAAAGTCTATTTTTTTATTTTTTTGTGGTTGTTAAATAAAGTCAAGGTTAGAAGACAAACAATCATTAGTAAGTTGAATATTAATGATATTCACAGATAGAAATGAGAGTATACTGTGCATGGTAAGACATACTGTAATGAGGAAGAACTTTTATAGTGTGATCCACAGTTAGGAATTTTATATATAAATTTGCAAAACTAATAACTCTTAAATTCAATTCTTCAAACATTACAATTTTTGTTAACTTTTCCGGCCTTCACTTTCTGTTGTTAGCTGGTTAAAAAGGGCATCATGAATCGTAATAATAATATTCTACAAAACCTGAGTACATACTGTAATTTTATTTTTAAAGCATCATAGTGAAAAATTTCTATATAATGATTTTTGTCTTCAGGTTGGTAAAGCTATGTCATCAACAGAGAAAGATGCATATTCAATAATGACTGATTTGGATGTAGATTATGTACTTGTAATCTTTGGTGGATTAATTGGTTATTCAGGTGATGATATTAACAAATTTCTATGGATGGTTAGAATTGCTGAAGGAGAACATCCAAATGACATCAGGGTAAGAGTTTGTCACTATGAGTTCTGTTTTATTTATTTAAAGTGTATCCATAAAGCCCGCTGTGCACGATCCCATTTCACCATCCAATTTACAATTTTTATGAATGATCTTCATTCATAAAATTGAAAATAGTTTGAAAATTGGATGGTCAAATTGGGCCATGGACAGTGGGCTGAAGAGTTTGTTTTGGATAATAATAATCTGCGTAAATATCAGTGTATTATTTCTATAAATATCTTTCAATAGGTTATTGTTTTTTAAAAGTATATTAAACATTTAGAATTATTAACTGAATTGAATTATTACTTTAAATTTATGTGAACTGATAATTATGATGTTTGTCATTTATAACGAGTGCTCAAAATTATCACTGATTTGTGATAAGCAGGAATCTATTATAATTAAATAATTATATACAAAACAATATCAAAGTGAAGCCTCTTGTGATGAAATCTAAAGTGCTAAAGTTTTAGTAAAAACTTCAAGAGGCTGTATTTTAATTTCATAGAAGCACCGACTTTCTGTAAGTTCAGGGGGGTTGAAAGCATTGAAACAAGGGAGCGTCACAGACCGTCCATGAACAGTCACTATAGTAGGCACGAGCGAAGAAAATTTTGAGAAGTTGTGGTTATAAACTTCGTATTTAATGCTATTTTTACTGATATTTTGTAAATGTTTGGCAAAAAATTTCCCATAATTTCTTGGTTTTTATTATTTTTGCTTAGTTTTTCTATGTTTATTGTCAATTTCCAAGCCTGAAAGTGCATACCAGAATTTTAATACATGTATTGATTTATTTTATTTTAGTTGAATTATATTCGTTTCTACAATCACAATTCTTAAAAATAACACTGATTTCAGAGTGTTAAAAAAAAATTTGAAAGAAAGAAAGGTTTAAGTTTGCTATAATTCCACTAATTTAAAAAGAAAATTAGGAAAAAAATATAGAGCCTATTTTTATAGAATTTCAGGGGTGGTTGAGCCCCTCCTCATTTGGTTCAGGGGGGGTTCGGAGCCTTCTATTAATATAATAAATCGGCGCTATGTAATCAGTAGAATTAAGATGTTTTTTTATTCACTCCTGTATATTACTGTACTTTTGAAAATATTTTAGGTTATTTTAGTTGTGTTATTGTGTTATTTGAAATTCTGAATCTTCAGAGTAAAGTTACCTAGAGAATTTTGCTGGTTCATGTTTCAATTATTAATTTTGAAAGTTTGAAGAGAGAAAAGTAGGCGTGCATGTATAACAATGTGTTTTAATTTGTGTTGTATTGTTTCCTTTAGGAGAGTGATTATTTCACTGAACGTGGAGAATTCCGAGTAGATGCTGAGGGAAGTCCCGTCCTTCTTAACTGCCTTATGTACAAACTTAGTTATTATCGATTCGGAGAATTAAAGGTAGGCAGTTTACCAGGTTTTAACATGACGCATACTGCTCACAAATTCTAAATTTTTTTTATCTGTAAACCACCTTTAGTGGCTAAAATATTTGTTTATTAGTGATTAATTTTGACAATTATACTCTTTAATATAATGCATACAATTAATTAACTTGTAAATATGACACATGTTACGTACCGGTATACTAACTTGTTTTCTGGAAATTTTATTCTTTTTTAATCTAGATTAACTGAATTATTGTAAAATGTATAGAGCCATTATCTCATCATGCTTATAATATTTCAATGTGAATATTAATGTATACAAATTGGGCACAGTGTATGTAACTTTGAAATTAATATAACGTTTTCTAACTTTTGCACTACAGTATTTGAAAAGATGTTTTCTATGACAAGAATTTCAAATAAGTGAAATGTGTGTGCGCTATTTCTGATGCATTTTATCTCCTTCTAATATGATAATTTTTCCTTAGCTTGATCCTCGTAGTCCATCAGGGTTTGATAGAACAAGGAATGCTGTTATTGGAAACAAGAATTTTGATTTAACATACTTGGAAGAAGCTTACACAACAGAACATTGGCTGGTTAGAGTTTACAGGTCAGTAAATTACTATTGTAGGAAAATTCGTTACTTCAATTCTACTGTGAGTTGATGCAATATTGATCTAGTATCTACTGTTACTTTGTTTCTCTAGTGAATGTAGATATGCTTAATTGAAGATTACAATTTGTTATTCACCTTTTAGAGCTAATGTTTGGACTAACACTTTCAATTTTAATATATTTTTGCTAATTTACACAATATAAAAAGTTTTTCTGTTGTTAGTTGTATGTTGAAATAAATTTAAAGAAATGTTGAATAAGCAATGAAGTTCCTTGTGGAGCATTTTGATATACTGTACAATATTTCCACTCTCTCCAGTTGATAGTTAGCAGGATCTAATCATCTACTGTAGTCTTCTTAAACTGTTATACCATAATTTATAAAATAAATTTTATTGAACCTGAAATATTGTACTGAATTAGTAAGTAATCTTATTTATTATTTGAGTCTAAAAGGTGGAAGATTCCAGCTTGATTGATCAGAAAGACATGTTATCACACAAAATGGTTTTCTACTTTTCTTTTTTGAATGGGTACCCGTAATTCAATTTTTTAACAGATTCACCAATTACTGTATAAATTTATCTGAATGTAATGCTTTTAAATTCAGTTAATTTATGAAAACCTTTTTTAAATGTAGACCTAAAGCAGATCATATAAATTATAACTTTGTGGATTTCCAATCCTATTAATACCAATATGGAATGAAAATCAAATACTACATTAAAAAAAACTTGTTTTTTATTCATCTCACTTTGAAAGAGTACAACAATTTGAAAAAGAAAATGGATAGGAAAGTGTGAAATGCTTCTTTGGAGTAAAAACCACTGACAGGAACCTTGAAATGGTTACTTTATCAGTTTGATTTAATCAGTATCACTGTAGAAAATAACTTAAAATAATTGTTTTTGATCTCTGAGCAATAATATATTTATATTTTTTTTTCTGGCAGAGTGAAAAAACCAAATGAGTTCAATAGACCTCGGTTGGCTGTTGCAGATCGAGTAGTTAGAAGATCCAAAGCATTTGCATCTAAGAAGGTCAGTTTTTATACATTTATTCTCAAAATAATACTTTTTAAATATGATACTTATGGCTTTTGTTTCTTTTTGTTTTCAGACCAAAAAAGTGCGCAAGGGCACTATCAAAAATAAACCAGTTATTGTAAAAGGTCAGCGGCCTGCAGAGAGGGCTACTGTGTCATAGTGCAAATTGAATGGGGGTCAAAAGAAGAAAAGAAGTGGGATTTGAAAGTCAAAAAAACTGTAAGCAATGAATGAAGAAGTTGGGGAGAGAAAACAGTATTTTTTATGTCTTGCAAAAAAGAGGTGCATTTATAATGTTTTTTTTTTCTCTTTTTGTATCTTAAAGATATAAATAATAATATGCATTTAAGAATTGAAATGTGATGAATTTGCCAAAATGGAGAACCTTTTGGCAGCTATTTGTTGATTGTGATTTGTGCTTAAAATTGTTAATTAATGTGATTTATTGAAAGACTGTAGTATGTAGACAACAATAGAGAAAATATTTGTGGTGTAGGATTTGAAGAATATTTTCTTCATGATGAGTATTATTAATAGAGATTTTGCACTAATTTTTGTGTTTTATGTTTTTTTTGTGTTAAAGTTTTACACCATAATTATATAAAGTTGATATTGCATTTGATTAAGTGTAAAATATAGATTGAGGGTTTATCAGAGAAAAGATTTTTCACTCTTACACATCTTTGTATATTTTATATCACTTTTTAATCTTGTGTGATTTATGTATATAGATCTTAGACTGTAATTTTCAAGTATTTTACACAGAAAGGTAAATTGGGAAGTTGAATGTTTATTTAAAATAGCGTTCAGAAAAGCACATAATTTTCTTAACTTTCCCAAATTGAAGACTTGATAAAAGACACTGACTTTATTATTGTTATATTTTTAACTGACTGACTGATTTTTACATGTTTTAAGCACTTATCATTCCAATGATACTATATAAATGCATCTCTTTTTTGCATATAGTCCCAGTCATTGTACTATAAAAATAATTTCATCTCTATCTTCGTCATTCATTGATAAAAATGAAACAATTTTATGTTAAAATATTTTTCTTTTGTGTTTTCATTTGGGTCGGGAGAAACAGTTTTAAAAGTCAAAAGTTTTGGGGAATAAATACAATGTTGTTTTGCAATAAAACATGTTTTTAAATTAATAAATCAACAACAGATATAACAATGCCTTTGCAACAAAGGATACATTAAAGTTTTGCTATTCTGCACAAAACCATTGAATAGTTTGTTCTTATACTGGAGCAAAAAGGTTGTTTTTTTACACTTAAAAAGATATGGCACACAACACAACGTATTCACACCATGGAGTTTGAGGGGGGGGGAGGGTGAGGAGATCATTGGCATGGTTGGTTCAGTTTCCACGATGTTGAGTTTTTGACTAGAAGTGGAATTTATTTGGCATTTAATCCTTCAGTTGATGATACTTCTTTTGATATTGAACCTTTATTCTTTTCACCAGTCAGCCAGTATGTGGTCATATTTCCTTTACCCTAAAACAACATAAAAAAAAATAGTATAAAATCAGATTATTGGAATTCCTTCAGAAATAAAGCAACTTTTGCTATCAAAGGAATAAAAGAGGATGCAGAGTTATTAGAAAAACAGTTCAATTTTGTACTCGCTTTCTGCTGTTCATTTACATCATCAGTTTAAAATAATGAGAAACATTTTTGAGTAAAGCACAAGCAATTTTTTAGATTAGTGATATCAGTATTTATTAATACAGGTATTTTGAAGTGCCATTTTTGACAGAAAAAAAATTAAGAACACTACAGAAGAAAAATATCAATTCCACTATAGCCGAAATTTTTCTTGTTCTTAATTAATTTTATTATCATAGTTGGTTCACTATTTCATTTACATAATAGTTTACATGTTTGCGTGAAAATTTTTACAAATTCTGACTTTTACTCTTATCTCCTTCTTCCTGTCATAGTCGTATATACTGCCGAAAACTGAGTTTACGAATATTTTGAAATAATCAAGGATTAGTGACTGGAGCAAAGCTCATCTTTTGGGAATAATATTTAAATAACTTACAACGGGACATGCATGAAAAAAATAGGCAATAAACTTTTTTTTTTCATGATAAAATTTAGTCTATTGGTAACTGACTCTCGGCCCTAAGTCGGAATTTTCATCGGGAATTTTTGCTGCCGAGAGCACGAAACCGCCCGAGGATAACTCCGCCTCAGGATGAAATACGGTATACCAATAGAGACTAGATAAAATTATTTCCACAATATAAGTCACTATTTGTAATTAATAGAATATTTTTAAAGTGACTTTCTGTTCTTTCTCTTATATTTATGTTTTTAAGAAAGTTTCTACAAAGTTAGAAAGTTCTACTATAGAATATTTATATGTTCGTCTACTCTAGCTGAATTTCTTTATATGCTACGCTAATCTACAAGTGTTTCAAAACAAGATAAAAGGATGTCCCTGTAGACAAAAAATTGTTATAATGTTGATCACGAAAAGTGAAATTCTCCACAAAGGAAACATCCCACTCTTCAAATTCTAAAGTATGTTTTTGCATCAACAGAAATTCCCAAATGAATGGAGGGAATGTCCTTTTCACATTGTAAAAGAACACGTTTCGTACCTTCATGTCCACTTCTCCACGTAATTCTAAAAGAAATGTCCCAAAGGTATCCAATACTTCTTTAGTTGTTGAACTTACATGGATTTTGAGTGCTATGGAAAGGAGAAAAAAGAAAGTGAAGAAGAGACTTTTGTATAATTTAGAATAATTTGACTTACGTTGACCATTTGATTCCATTCTGGATGCTGTATTTACTGTATCACCAAATAAACAATACCTGGGCATTTTCAGTCCTACAACGCCTGCAACACATGGTCCTATGGGATAATAAATAAGTATTTGTTATCATATATGTACCTTACAAGAAGCCGTTTGGAACCGCGAGTATCGATAGGAGACTATAATACTTTTGGTGAACTTCGTCGATGCATTTTGAAAAGACATAATTGAAGATTTCGATTGCACTATAAAATTTACTGTAGCTAATTTACGTTTTATAAAACTACGTGGCAAAAGAAGTATGGGCCTTCCATATCAAGATAACAAATTTTCATGAATTACAAATGTAAGGAAAACGTAATATTATTTCAGAAGTAGTTAAAGCAGCACTTGAATTATTCAACATAATGAGTAAAGATAACTTTTTTTATTATTATGTATAACCAAAGATGTGTAAAATTTTATGTCATACCTGTATGCGTTCCAATTCTCAACTGAAGTTTGTGATTTGGCCTATGTCTAATTTTAAATCTTAATACTTCTTCACGCAAAGCTAAAGCCATTCTTGCTATTTCTCTTGCATGTGTATTTCCATTTTGTACTGGGAGACCTGATACAACCATATATGCATCACCTATTGTTTCAACCTACAAAAAAAAAATACGACAAGAACAAAAGATGAATGAGCGTATGTGTTTCTTCTGTGATTTGAAACCCAATATTATATACTACCATTACTATATTAACATTACAAAAATTAATTGTTATTAGCATGAGGTGATTGCTTCATTTTATTAGTTATGCTTTAGTTAAGTCATCATTGATGTTTCATATAAGATAAATTTAAAGTAAGAAAGATGAATTAAATCGACTTGATCATGAGGAACGCTCTCTGAACAAAACTATAACTACTAAATAATTATATGAACTCACATTACTTATAATATTTCTAATATGTCAGAAAATTCCACTTATCATAACCTTTCAGTCGTAGGTAAAACACTACTGTAATAAAAAACTGTTATTTCAAGTGGTTTAAACGTAAACTCCTAAATCCTCTTACTGAAAGTCACAACCTTATCCACAATTCCAGGAATTTAAAGTATCAAAGTTTAGCGTGACGTTCCACATACACTCGAACAAAGTTTTAATTACGACTCAAGCTTTTTGGTTAAAACTGTATAAAAAACATAATCCATACAGTTGCCATGAGAAAAATGAAGCAACCCTGATGTTTTTTTTTTACCTCATCAAGAAAAATGCAGTACCCATTTGAGTTTACTATTTTTACAACTTGACCTGGAAAATTCACATTTTACGTAAGGTACTGAAATATCTCAAAGAAGAATTTTTACCCTACAACAGAATTCTTTAACTGATCATGGTGTGTTATTCTTTTATTTGAAATTTTGAACAAAATTGTTAACTGAATAAAATTTTGTCTTCGCAAAAAGAAAAACGAATCTGTATAATATGATATTTTATTTCTATCAAAATTTCGAAAGGTTAAATGTGTTTTAGCAAATCACTGATAAGTATGACCAAGAAGTGATCATCAATTTCTGGTAGGCCTATGACCCATACGCCATTCCGCAGCGAGCTCTTTCACCTTTACGTAGTGATCATAATAAATATATATTTTAAACCGATGTGATCTCATGTGAAACTGAATTGTGATTGGCTAATTAACAAACGAAGTGTACAATAGTTAATGACTTTCAATTAATTAACCGTCCTTTCGCTTCAACTGACACTCCAAAAATTGGAATTGGTATTAATAAAGTATATTGATGAATAAATTAGAAACACGACAAATTTTATTCGTTTCGTTCAAACTGTTTTAGATTTGGATTGGCAGACATCAGACAGAGTGATTTCTAAACAATCTGACTTATTAAATTTGGCAAAAGATGTCATAACATTTTGCTGGTATATTACTTTATTTTAGAAATTTCATTTCCTTCATTAGACGGCTATACTGCAGCAGTAATTACTGATTAGACGATCCTACAGTAAAACAAGCAGCAAATTATTTCCCCTGGAAAAAATGGAAGCCTTAATTTTGAGTTTTCAATATTTTTTGGATGGTATATGTTACTATTCATAAGAATAAAACCGTAGCAATGTATGGAGCAATAAGAAAAATGAATAATAATAATAATAAATAATTGGAAATTACAAATGCTGAACTATTTTTACAGGATACTACTATAGACTACATTAAGATTCCGAAATTTGTTTGAAATCCGCAAATGGTTTCTGTGAAACTTAGCAAGAATTTGGAATACTTGAATAGAAGTCAATTAAAAATTCTAATCTTAGGTCGGTTCTGACTAGAGAACTTTCTTCATTTGGCCATACTGATATAATCCTGAAAATTTGGTTAAAATCCGCCAAGTGGTTCCAGAGTTATTCAATGAAACGTGAAAAGTTCCTGAAGGTGAAAACACGAAATCCGAAACGTAGGTCAATTTAAACTCATTTCCGAATATGCTGAGGCTATACACTACACATTCTGAAAATTTCGTCAACATAGGTCACGCGGTTACGGATATACAGGAGGGGACGGACAGATGGACAGACAGACTCACAGACATGATCGTCCTATAAGCATTTTTTTCCTTCGGAAAATTAAGGCTAAAAACGCCTGATAAAAACCGCCTTTGATAGAGAGTCGATAACTAATAAAGACTAAAAAAATCAGTCTAGATTATACGCAATTTTGAATATTTATTAAAAACTGCATGGACAGTTTTGGAATACTACTAAATAATAGAACATAAATTATTTAATCATTACATAACGAGAAAGAAAACATCTTTCTTTTTAATTGGAAAGTGAAACTATAATATTTTTAACTGTGTTTTTTTTCTTTTGGCAACACGGAACGCTGAGCAGAAGTACAAGAAACTAAGGAGACGACAAGTAAGGATATATTTATTACAATTATTTAACACAAAACAATAAACAACATTCTTTTTCCATTTTCAGGGAGATGGAACTTTCGAAGGCAGTGGAAGTGAAATTGTAAGTTTTGATCATTTAATTGAACAATTTAATCTAAGTATAATTGTTTCAGGTTGTTGGTCCACCAGGTCCCCCAGGTCCACCAGGAACACCAGGTTTACAAGGACCACCAGGAATTAAAGGCGACCGAGGAAGAAATGGACTCAAAGGAATGCCTGTACGTTATAACAAACACATTACTTTTAGTACAGTACGGTAGTATATAGAATGGCCCAAAAAATGGAACTTTTTTTTTAAACGTGATAGTTTATAATATACTGAAATAATAGATGAAATAAAAACTAAATGAAGGGAGAATCTTGCTTAGTTTTCTGAAAATCACTGCCATACTACGACCACTACGCGCTTCCGGATACATTTTCTTCCGTTTATGTAAGTTTCTATAACAATACTAAATTAAAAAGTGGTATTTTCCTCTACAGCAGAAACAAATATTTTAAATGTTTTTTATATAAATATTTGCAAACTATAAATTATAATCTATTACTCCTTCACATGCTCTAATACAATTCAAAACATTGTTCTTTTTCTTGCCGTTTTACATAAGCTATCTTTTTTTATCACCAGCAGCGTTCATTCACGTTTTATTTTATTTGCAAGGCAGTAGCGGTCGGAATACGGCATGGATAAGCCCATATATTTTTGGAAATAAAAGAACAATATATTTCATGTGATTTTTGTTTTGTCTTTTATGTTCATTATTTTAGAACATATGACGTTCTATAAAAAGTCCCATGAGTTTTTTTGTGTCACCATGTGTAGCTACTGCTAATGAAAAAATATTACGGAAAATTACCAGAGTGACCTAAAATTATATACAAATTTCAGGTTATTTGACAAGCTTTTGCTTACTCTGAGCTCTTTCTCGTAAAGAAGGGAGTTTTAGCCCAGAGTAGGCAAGACAATATGCTTTACAGTCTCATCCGAAATTATTAAAATTAGATTTTGAAGATTTTTAATTTTGTTAATGGTATAGTAGGTTACTTGTTCAGTTTTTCTGCATTGAAGAGTTTGGTAATTAATCTTATTGCAATTAGTATTCTTCGTATCGAGATAATTATCTTAAATAATATTTTAATCGCTGCTATTTTGAGAAAACGACTGATTGGTAATTGTTAAGAAATTTCTGTTCTTGATTCGGTTACATTGTTAGGAATTTGAAGATCTTACGATAAATCTCAATTATTATAAGTATATGGTAATTTAACTAAAGTATTCTAGTAACGATTAACATGAAAAGAAATAAACATATCTAGTGATATTTTGATATCGCTCTCTGAAAATGCTTTAATCAACTAGGTAGGCACAAGCGTTCTCCATTGAACACGATGCCGAAGGAGGCGGAGCGATATATTGCTTATTTCAAAAAG
>JAQIWE010001144.1:0-17043 GCA_034698565.1 Campodea plusiochaeta
TATTTTTGGAAGTTTAAGACCGTATTTTATTACCAAAACATTATGCAAGAAACTTCTAGCCTCAGAAACACTATTATGTTCCTGTTTGTGTTTTAGTTTACTTCACTACATTGAATTATAAATGATGTCTTAACTAATTTCCCCCAATAAAAACGATTGGGGTATCTTTGTTTGGATACAGGTTAAGAGAACATATTTTTAAATCCAATCTATTCTTTTGTACACTCTGCAGCACTTCCACAAAAATCAAAAGAGTTCTACAGTGAGCAAGCTATTTTCCCAACGTTAAAAGTTTCATATATAGATTTTACACTAATAATGGCATGCAATGTTCTTCAACAGAATATCAAATTCCAGCTGAAATTCATACCAGCATCACTGAAACCAACCAATAGCAGCCTCCGTAACATGTAACAATACCATACACCCAACAATACGGACCTAATAATTCTACCAGAAACCATATACGGCTTTCTTTACAGAAAAAGACCTGTTTCACTTCATAAAGCAATCCTAAATACACCCTCCTCATACAATACAAGCTGAATTTTCTTTTCAAACCTCATTCTTTTCTTTTTTCTTCTTTCCCTTGGCTTTCCACTTCTTCTTTAAAAAAGGAAAAATATACTTTTGTTATATATAGATTATAGATCTTTCTTATGGTAGAAAAATACACTGTTTGATTCCGCATAGAAAAAGGGGAAGAAAAGAAAATTCTTTCGGGAGTATGGCGAACTATGGCTTCAAGGGGAATAACATTGGAAAGGACCAATGGAAGGAAATGTTACATTGGTCAGGACCAATAGTAGGATATGTTTCATTGGTCAGGAATAATGGCAATATAGGTGTAACATTGGTCAGTTGTTCGTAGATTTTTGTATAAGTATAGGTTAATAATTTCTAGTATATTTTTTCAGAGATTGAAGGGATAAATATGATATTGACAAGATCAGTATCTGGAGGAACATTGATTATTAGATGAAGTATATTTTGATTAAGGATACATGCAGATATACCATTGGTCTTTGGAAAGTTAACAATAAAGTTAAAATTACTTTGTTCAATGCTAATGATATTATATCAATAGATAGTAGAAAACAGATACCAAAGTAAAAAAATGTTAGATTAGAAAATGTAATAGAAATTGTATCATGTTGCTATTTTTCGCAAGAGACTATGAACGTAGATATAGGTCAGCAACATTCGTTGTAGCTATATAGATTTTGCTGAATATACCAAAAAGCTAAAAGATTATGACAAACGCTGTGTAATTTCTCTGTAGGTTTTCAGTTGCTATGTTAGGAACAAAAAAATGCGGACAATTATTTCTAAGTCATGTTTTTATGTCATTCATTCATTGCTTAAACCATTTTATAACAATAATTTGACAATGCTATCAATAACCTGTAACTTCATTTAATGTAGGAACTAGCTTCATTCCATTAAATTAGCTGAATACTGCAAATCACACGACATTAACAGAGTGCAAGCTTCCTCCTACATGTATCTCGCAATAAAGTAAATAATGTGGATGTCGACACAAAATTTAAAATATGAATTTTATTAAGTTCTTTCCACTAACTACCTTTATACTTATTCGGAACAACTTTCAGACAACTTTGAAGACTTTCATAATTCTATTTATTTATATCAAATATGCAGTCGGCTACGTGTTGTGTGCGTACGTGTAATGAGCGTACAGTGTTGTGTACGTACATGAAAAGCAAAACCGTGCTATGAGCGTACAAGGATGTTGATTATTGCGTTATTTTAGTCATTTTGAATCATTTTACCATTTACCTGCCGGGCCTCCTTATATTATCTTTGGTATCATTATTATCAAAGGATCAATCAATTTACAGCATAGCCTTTTATTATTATAAATCACTTAAAAATATATTTATTTTCAGGTAAGAAAACATACTGAGCTTATATTCTTCGAATAAGTATTATTAAACTACTGAAATAGCAAATGTTTAAAATTCCTGTACGCACATAACACGCCACCATGCACCCGGCTTTGATTTCTTTTTTTTTTTTTTAAACTAAATTGCATTAAAGGCCTTCAGCAACTTCCAAAGCTAAATTTCACAGTCTAATTAAGTTCCTTTTGTAATTACCCTGACTACTTCAAATATCTGCAGTAATAGAATCGTTGCAGAAAAGATTGAAAAAAAAAATCTATTCTCCAGAAGGTATGAAAAAAAAAACGTTTCTTTTCTGCGGTGAAAATCGCATGAGTTGCGACAGTTTGAATTTGATTTATTCGATTACTTCTAAACAGGAATGAGATAGAGAGCGAGAGCATGCAATAGAAATAGATTTTTCTCTTTTCGATGTTTTTAAAAAGGTTTTCGGGAACGGTTATATAAATCCAGAAAACAATTCTTGAAGTGTCATGTTACCGAATGCCATGCTATTCACGCGATTATAAAAAAAAATGACATCTAAATTAAAAGATAGTATTAAAGATTTATAGCAAATAAAACTGTTTGTTAATACTGTAATACTATTATCGTTTTAAAATAAGTTTCAAGTCATTATTTCCATCAAAACTGAAAATGGTTAAGAAAAGAAATTCGATACACTTTCGGGTCGAAGTGACTTAAATAGAAAATGAAATAGTCAAAGTAAAAAAGAATTCCGTAGAAAATGAAAACAGTCGAAAAGTAATCAACTGATAAACTGTGAGCTTTGAAATTTCAAAAGTTGGAAAATCGTTCCGAGCAAGAAAACCGTTCAAGTTTTTAATTTCTGGAAGATTTGGTAATAATTTTTGTAATTTCTTTCTTCTCCAAATCCAGCAGCATAAACTGATTTGTTTCTGTAGCATATGAGGCTTTTAGATTACATGACTGGAGTGATGTAAAGAAACGAATCGGGAATGCCAATCCATACCGGTGATTTTTTTTTTAAAGATCGGTTTTATATAATTATTAACTATAATCTAATCCTATTAAATAGTGCTGCTTGGGTTTAACCTCTTATTGGAACACAATATTACTTCAGGACGTTTCGCCTTTATTAATGAAAAGGCTTTATCAACTGTACACAATCCTGAAGAAATATTGTGTTTCAATACCTGGTTAAACCCAAGCATAACTATTTAATAGAAGAAAAATGCCACTTAGCCTCCGTCGTAACATATAATCTAATCCTATTTTAATAATAATTATTTTTGTTTAATAACGTCAATTTTCACCGTAACACATACTTTTTCGTAATTTAACTGGCACATCAAACAATGGCACGTCATGCCAAATATGTGACAACAGCACAAAATAATTCACAAACAAATAAACTATCATATTCTGTAATTTCTGTCTCCATATAATAATATATTCCATTTCATATATATACATGTACGATTATACGTATTTGATGATATGTACCATAATGTGGTACAAACAAAAACCACTACATAAATCATGCTAAACATATGTCAATCAGTATAAAACATTAATATATGACCTCATCATCGGTACAAAATCTATAGATGTATCATCGCTGTACAATATAATGAACTGTTATTAATACCCGGTTATAAATTAAATTAGTGAACCATAAATATCCTCGAGTGATATTATTTATGCTTTTAAAGTTTTAGGACCCACCAAATGTCGCAATAAAAACGTATTACACGAAGTCAATGGCTTTTTCCTCCGTATGTGATATTCTTTATTACATCTTACTGTATAGTCTGTAGAGTAGGTGTTACAAAAAAATCTTCCTTTCTGTGGAAAAGTTACCAGAAAAGTCGTCAGATGGTGTTGTAAGCTGTTCCGTCCCCTATCCTTTCATCGGTCAGAATAATATTGAGTTATTTTGTTCTTTTCTCTTTCTTTTTTTCTCTCGATCCAGAAATGAGCTGTTTTTTTGTACGGAAAAAAAGTTGGAAAGTTTCTTTCAAACTCTTGGTACTTGAAGAAACTAGGGCAGACGACATTTTTATACTTTGCATATCAGTCTTGTATTGATTTATAACTGCTGTGCCTGCTGCCTTCGAAAAAATGGGGGAGGCGGCTTATTCAAGAGTGAAATTTCTATGGATGTAGTGATTTTCTGCCAGAAAAGTTTTTGATTTCCTCTTTTTTCTGGATAATAAAAAAAAAAGCTTTACAGAATGTTTATTTTGTTCTTCAAATAGTCTAACAAGCCCCACTTTGGGCGCCATTTTTGAGCAGACGATGATTTATAAAGCGAGTGTACTTTTGAAGCGGAAAATTCAACCAATTCATATACTGTACATACAGTATAGTCATCAAAGGGGTTGCGGAGTAATGACAAGCACCACTTTATACAACTGTGATTGTTGCCACCATATTTGATGATACATTGCCAAACGCTGTCGGATCAAATCAAGAATGAGCAGAAAGATATTTTTTTGGAAAGCTTCTGACAAAATGATTTTATATTTCTAAAAAATATATGAAGATATTTCCGTTATATAAAATGATCTTATGATAATTATGGAAACAATATGACAAAACTAGTGTAAACATACAACTGTCAACGATACCAAATTTTAACGGTCAAGGTCAACTATCACGCTAGATGCCATGAAGAAACTTTGGACGCACGGATGTGAGGAGTCCATGCTTCCACCCCGGAAAAGAAATTGGAGATGATTTAGTCAGCACCATTCTCCGGTCTGCCATTACCCTCAAGGGTTTTCATCCCCTGGTACCCAGTTATAAGCGACTGGTTGAACCCCGGCAGTTATTTCGAAAGTTTGCCAGCACCTAAAGAAATTGGCCCCGAACGGGAATCGAACTTGGGACTTCCTGCGCCGCAGTCTGATAACCAACAACCAGACCACGACTGAGGATTGATGCTTGTCGACGATAGTAAACTCTCACAATATTAATGAAAGTGTCAGCTGGTATAGACCACATTTAAACTATCATGATCTACAGTATAATTTTGTCAAATATCAACATTCAAACATCACCAGCAGGAATTTAGGACACGTTTGGTTTACGAAATGGTAAACTGAAACTATAATGTACGTAGCAATATTAGTTTTGATTCCAGCTGAAAGGGGTATTTTTTTCAGCGGGAAACCATCTTTTCCAACAGAGCTTATAACGATCTCTAGGGAAAGCAAGTACAATAGAGAACAAAGAAAGTAAAACGGGATATGTGTGTTGGAAAAGATAGCTTCCCACTGGAAAAAATACAGGTTTAATATAACTTTATTTTATACTTTATTTACAGCTTATTTTAATATTAAGAAGTCAGCAAGAATAAAAATAACAATGCATATAGCAGCTTTATTGATGCGCTATGCGATGTATACAGTAACTGAATTATATATAGAGGAGACCTCGCTGGAAACACTATAGGAAAAACGTTCCCCAAGAGAATTTACTTGTCCTCGAAATTATATACTGTTAGTCTTGTGTACTGTATCACCATACTAGAATAAATTTAAAAACTTACTCTGCTAAAAACATAGTAGACTCTTACAAACTATTAATAATGAAGAATGTTATTTGCTAGCAAGTTGATGTAATTATACAGTTACTGGGAAGTTATGGAATGGTGCAAAAATTGTGCATTTCACTTTATTTCTTGCCATAAACCATGATCAAATGAGTTTTCAGATAATTTTGAAGCAATTAACAATTATCCAACTTTTACAAAATTAAGCAACTTATTACTCAAAATATATTACCATTTGTGGATCGTGGTATAGCCTATGTCGATTATACATTCTTCTGTAAAATTAACATAAAAAATAGCACATACTAATACTATTGGGTGAAAATACAAGAATTTTCCTTATTATTTTTTATTTTTCATTTCCAAAATGTGAACAACGGTCGAGTAACCCCCATTAAATACAGATCATTTCAGTACTTACCATTTTTCTGATCCGATATCGACTTGAATTTTCCATACTTGGAGAAACTAAACTGTACCAACCAATCAAAATTAAAATATTTGATATTACTGAAAACTGCTGTTAATAACATAATATACTGATCTTTATTTATTCTAACAAGTAATAGACTTTTTAAAATGAAAGTCTTAGAATATCATTAAAATAAACGAAAGTGTTTCGACTGTACTCAAATATTTCAAATACTGTACAAAGGACTAATAAAAAGTTTTATAATTGCGGTCACTTTTTTTTTCTAGGAAGTAGGAACTATTATTTCTCTTTGCATTATAATGTAATTAAATATAAACTTTACTAAGGTCTCCCTCAGGAAAGAAAATTTTCTGCCAGAAACAAACTTTTTCCAACTAAAGTCGTAAAGTAAAGAAACAACCTTGAATATAATCCGTTCTTTTACACTTTAGAATCAGGAAATTAGAATACCAAAGACTTATAAGATTTCTAATGTACTTTTAAATTCTAAAATTAAAATATTAATTCAACGTTTTAAGCCTGTATTGTTAGAAGATTGTAAAGCAATATCATTGATTTATCAATTAAATGTATTTTCAGATATTTTGATAAAGTAAATTCAGTATAAACTTAAATTAAATTATTCTGCTACTGTACGGTTGAAATCAAACGAATCATTTCTGATATTAAAGGGGAAAGTATTTTCATCCTAAGATTATAGGGCAACATTTTTTTATAATAATAATTGTTTATTTGCATCGTGGCAAATAGTAGGGCTCTAGGCCCTCTCTTATCCACTACCACGTTTGACAATACAATATTACATTTTATATATTGAATTCAAATTGACAATTATTATAATAATAAAAATATTTTAAGTACAGTAAATAAATGTGGAAGCCTCCTAATTTGAGAAGTCATATTTTTCCTTGGTGTTTTGGGGTCTTATCTCAAGAATTAAACAGAAATTATCCGTAAATTTTTAACTTTACCGCAAAGTCATCATCAAACCAAGGTACACTCAATGGAGAGAGTGTTGTTCGTTATGACTTGCCATCGAGTGTACCTTGTATCAAACGATATACAAAATTTCAAAATAGTAAAAATATACAAAATTTAAAAACATTTGTTTATATTCCTTTAAAAGTTTTTGTTTATATTCCTTTAATTGTTTTGAAATTTTGTATATCGTTTGATAATGACTTTGCAGTAAAGTTGAAAATTTACGGATAATTTCTTTTTAATTCGTGAGATAAGACCCCAAAACACCAAGGAAAAATTTAAGTACAGTATTTAAGTTGTTCTAAAATTTCTAATGATTAGAATGCTATTCTAATGAAACTTTCTCCCATTTATAGTATAATAATACGAGCCCATTCCGCACTATCTGTGGGCTGATTTTCTCTATTTTCTCCTATTATATGCTTATAAAAGGTTTTAAAAAAAAATACTCCAAAGATAGGCTAGCACGAACGGAGTAATATCTAGAAAAATATCATATTTTAATACAAACTTCTGTAAAGTTGGCAATATTGAACTATCGGAATCTTGTTAATAATATTTCAATCAATAACACGATATCTTCTTGACAAACTTTATAACAAGACAATTCTTCCTTTCAGGTGGCACTTTTATCGATACTTCTTCATCAAAACTTAAATTAATTCAATATCGAAAAATTCCAATATTAAATTCGAAAAACCGATAGAAAAAAAGAGAACCTTTGAGTGTCGAATAGCACCTACACGAAAGTGTGATTGGTTGCCACTCTTTTTTGGGGGTGCAAAGAATAAAAGAAAAAAAGAAAATCTTTCCGTTTACTTGCAAACTTTGCATAGAATAGATTGCATTGTGAAATACAATATAGTTCGAGAGTCTATATATATATTGGAAAGAAGAGCTTTTATGGGTTCTTCTTTTTCTAGGAAGAAAAAAGAACTTTAAAATGATGTTGAGTTCAGAAAGAGTTCCGGAGAGATTCAGAAGAAAGAATAAGTTCTGCTGTTTGTGTATGAATAAGTTTCATTCAATTCCGTTATTTCATTACTTTCAAAGTTTTCTTTCCGATTTTTGGAAGTGAGATTCAATTCTACAGAGTGTTTTTTAAGTTTTCTATTCTGCACTTGAACAATAATCATAAATATGATCTTTATAATTGTTTTAGAAGAGAGCAAAACTTTTAAAAACCTACCAAGAAAGCAGTGAATATTTTTTCGCTGGGGTCGAACATAATAGAAATTAATTAATTATTATACAGAAGACAAATTAAAAATGAATTATATTTGATAGAATAATTTATACACTCAATTTTAACTTTAAAATGTTAATTAATTTACTTTTCCTTTTTACGTAATATTGTAAATAATTTTCGACAAAAAATTCATTTGTTCTGGCCCGGTTTAAAATAATTATATCGGTAGAAAGATTTAGATGAAAAATACTATTTCTTTTATGAACACTATATACTTTATGTATATGTATATTTATATACACTTGTATATTGAAACTATTATTCATGTTTATGTAACATATTTAAATAATTGTATTTAGTGTGTCTCTTGGATATATATATCTGTTTAAAGACAAATAAATATTATTATTATTATTATTATTATTATTATTATAGAAACATAAATTAATAACAGAAAATTTACCATAGAAAAATTATCTAATAAGTTATCAGCATTTTGAAATAAAAAAAATATTATTAAACTTCAATTGATTCTGTTTTAAGATAATATTTATGATTTATTTCTTCATTTAACTGCGCAAATTATTAAAACAAAAATCGTAAAGAAATGTCACATCACTACACGAAATTTTAATTCTTTTACTCTAACTAGTCAAAATAATTCCTTTGTAAAGGTCTACCACATAACCAATGCATAAATTCCACAAGTTTATTATTTTATTAAAGAAGATGTACCGAGTATACCTTTATTATTGGAAAAAATTAATTAAACATGCTGGAAACACAAGCTACCATTTTTTATTTGAAAATTGTATTTATGATTTTTTATTTGCTAGCATATTTGATAACTCTTTGATAAATGCTCTTGTTTATTTTGTGTGATGTAGTACAATAAATATTTGTGACTGTTGTAAAATATCAAAGGAAGTCTTGTATTGTATATTTTATTTCAGCTAGTACAGTACAATTAAAATGTACATATACGAAAAAAAGTCATGAAAGTTTTTATAATATAAAAGGAGTATTTAAAACGCACTGCTGTTGTTAATTTTTAATTAGATTTGAAATAGAAAAAAACTGTCAAAATCATACACTCTCATTTTGAAAACATTACTCTATAGCCATTTTTTTCACAAAGGTATGAACATTTCTGAATGATCAGATATAAGGAAAATGGAAATTGCTATAAGGTTTGGACATGATATATATTTTTAAATAGAACTTTTATTTACAATACCACATGTGTTCTAACATTATTATTGAATTGTTCTGCAGTTCATTTGAGACGAAAAATAATAATGAATTTTGTACATAAAATAATTTGAATGCTCGAAAACAGAAAACATCATCGTAAGCTAATATTTTCGAATTTAAAATATTTAAATTATTTAGGATAATTTTCAATTTAAGAAAGTTAGCATTAAATATTACTTTGTCTTCCTGCTCAATATATATATGAGCCTAGAAAAAAAAACGCAAAAAATGAAATGCTAAAATTCAAGACAGTTGAGAATTTCAGGAATTACTGTTTCTGGAAGAGTATAACAGTTGTGTATCTCTGTATAATCCTGAGTCAGATACCTTATTGCTAGAGGCGATAATTTTTCAGAAGATTCAAATACAAATACAAGGTCATTGAATTACAATTAACATTACCCGAGATCCTTTTTAGAGATATTTATCTGGATTTTGCATAAGGAAAAACAAAACCAAGTTTCAGAGCCATAGAAACTGGTCGGGATAATTTAAACCCAATCTTGGGTTCGTTAATTTTCATATACAATATTATGTCAGAGATAGCTCTATTTCATCTAATATTTCTACATTGTCAGAAACCAGACAACTCCGGAGCCTCCCGCGTTTTACTTACGGTGTAATATCCGGATCGATGCATATCCGAAATCTACCAGACGCCATTATCTAGATCAACGTATAAACTCTTTGTTTACGTAAGGTAAAACCCCCGGAGCTCGATAAAGTTGTTTTGCTTCTAGTACAACTCTATACAGTATACAGTATAGGTATTGGTGTTAGATACCGCTATAGTAGATAATAGGATAAAGGTTTAACAGATTATAAATCTTCATTTTGTTTGAGGGTATTGTACAGTTTGTTGATTGGAAATCGAACTTTTGATTGGTTATTGAGTTTGGGGGAAATATTGCGAAATTGTTATGGTTTATAGCTGGATTATAAGAGTGTTGGCGTTTTAAAACTTCCTGCCTGTTAAAAGTTTATAAAAAGTTTGAATCTAGCTTTGCAAATTTTATGGTATGTCATAATTATATAAAAAGTAATTACACAATATTTCGTTTTATTCATTTTTATTAAAAATTGAAGTGAACTAATGGTAAATTAATGCTTTTAAATCTATTGTTTATTTACACCATTATTTTTGCATTCTTAGTATGTTAATTTGAAAATTATTGAAAAAATATATATATATATCTGCAGTAAAACATTTCACAAACGATTATCGTTTTAACAAAGAGTAATTGCTTACATAAGTGAACAAAGTGAATATCTTAGACCGTTTATATATTATCATAACACCTAAGTAAACAATTAACATAACGGCTTCTACAAAACGATCCAAAAGATTATTAAAATACTTAACGTAATAAAAATATTTTCATATAGAAAACATACACCAATTTTAATTCATAATAATAATTCTAACTCGTAGACAATGTTATTTTAAATTAAATTATTAGAAGCTTTGTAAAAAACTATATATTATAGATGAAATGTTTTTAACTGACTACTTTGCATTGGAAAAATAAATTAAGAACAAGAAAAATTTCGGGTCAATTTATCTCGGTCTATCTCAATGTAGCATAGGATTATCGTACTCTTTGTTCCCGAAATTTCCCAGAAATCTCACAAAAACGTATTTCCCATGTGCCATTCCGTATTTAACATCAACGCAGAATAAAACTGCATTCATTAAACATTGTTCCTCTACAGAATACTTCCGCTAATAAATATTCTTTGACTTTTATATCTTCCTGACAACGATGTGGTTTACCAACAGTTATATAACAGTGACACTTTCTCCCATGAGGCAAAAAATAGTGACATTTTAGGCACATAGGGTTCCAATAATTCATTCATTTTAGTTGCGTAGATGCCGTACAGTACTGTAGTTTCAACAAAATTTGGCTAATCTCTAAAAGTAAGCACCACTAGATTAAGTTAAAATGATGAATTGGGACCTCCACCATGTCAAATTTTTAGTTGCGTTTTGTCAGTTTTAACAGGAGATAGGAGATTAATAAAATTGAATTTAGATTTCGGTTTTTTGAAACGTTTCAGGAAACCTCTCTTTATATCTACTAAAAAATTCTCCTACTAAAAAGCTGAAGAGTAAGTCAGTTCGAAGATAATGCACACATGCTGCAAAAAAAAATAAACCGTAATACACTTCTAAGATAGACTTTTCTTTCAATTTACAAGTACTGACACAATGTAATAATAAATATTTATAAATATACATTATACACTAGCTGATTTTAATGCAATGTTAACTGAAGGACATCAAAATTTTTTGACAAAAGAAAGAAAACAGACGAAAATTTGTAGACGGTATAAATAAGACAAAGGTATACTTTTATTGTCTTTAATTCGCCTAATACGTTCTTCACCTGAAAACATTGTCGTATATTATACTGACTGAAAACACTAAGATTTAAATGCAAATGTTATGCTTATCCGGTAGTAGAAGTAAACCTTTGTCAAAATTTTTGAAAGGTAAACAAACCACACCAACTTTTAAAGTAAGCGCCATCTTGCTTTCTCTCTTCTATTCCTAGAAATATGGCCGAAAGGAACGGAATGTTTTTCTCGCATAAAATATCTCTCTGATAAAAGTAAAGCACATTTTGCGGATCGCTGGTTGGAAAAACAAGCAGTTTCCAGAAAATCTCAAACAAGTCAGGATGAAGTAATCTGTACGCAGGTGTTTTTATATTCGCTTGTTTTCCAAAATAGGATTATTTTCTTGACAGCTGGGGCGTTTCAAGATGGTTTGAGAGGTAGAAGTGGATTTTGGAATAAACAGATGAATTTGTTTAAGAGTGTGGAAGATTTTTTTTTTATTTTTACGAAAGTAGTAGACCTACACTGTTTATTATCATAGAAAAAGTATCGCTTGAAATAAAACTTTCAGATCACACTTAATTGAAACACTGTAAGTGTTTGAATGCTTCAAGTATTGGTAAGCAATATTTTAAAAACAGCGTTTTTCATTAGATATGGTACAGAATTGTCATGATTTACTTTCACATATCTGCCATAAACAAACGTGTACTTATTGCATTTCCTCCGACGATGACGTGAAAGTTGAATTTGTATTAAAAAAAATTCAATATGGTTAAATTGTATTAAAATATTGTCGTATACTCCTTTTTTAATCGTTATTTCAAACATTTTTAGCGATCATATGAAATGCTGAGCTCTCAGTGTATCAAAATCAAGTGATGTGCATTTTGAAAATGTGGAATTTTAGTGATATCTACGTCAAATATAATTATGCATTCCTATTCACAATTAACTCTCATTGGAGTAAATTACAGACAAATAACATTCTATAAAATAACATTAAAATAAAATACTTCTTACCTCTGCCTCCTCCGGTAGATTGTCCTCTAGTTTTTTCAATTTCACCAGTAGCAGAACACAAAGCAAAGTACAAGCACACGAAAAATAAAACGCGAAAAAACAAACGGTTCAACTCTACCGAAAACATCATTTTGAATTAAAGATCGAATCAGATCAAGCGGAAACTGAACAGTCACGAAATAGAATCAGCGGTCATTTTGAAACAAAGATGGCTCATCATTACTCAATGTATCTGAAAAAGAATAAAAATTAGAAATTATTGACACATTCAGCAATAAAAATCAATTACAGTATGGTCGATTTAAAACATTATTGATTTCCTAACATATCAGGAACACAATATTGCACACATTAAGTTTTTATCTGGGATGGGTAAATACATATTGGAGGCCAGGAACAGCAGGTTATAATGACACTAATATTGAAAATAATTGAGATTTACAGAAAATGGTGCAATTTTATTTCAATAAAAATTCCCTAGAACTCTCACACTATTAATTTAAATAATATCATATGTTGTAAGTTACAGTTACGGTAGTTCATACCATATTATTTTGTTTGGAAATCTTGTCATTCGAAAATGTCGAAAAATAATAACCGATCACTCACATAATTGATAGCCTCTCCTTCCTCATATCAGTCCCAAGATGTTTTTACCATGTAGATTTCTGAATGAATTTTCATAACAAATTTTCTTTTGAATGATGAAAGAGATATTTCTCTCTTTATTTTCAGTTCAAATAATGAAAAATAAATGTTTTAATAACAATAGTATTTCCAAAGATCATTGACTGAAACAAGATATAGATAACTAACAGCGTAAAAGTTTATGCAAATTCACATTAACAAAATCAAAACCTGAATATTATTACCTACAACAAAACAAAACACTTGAAACGAAATTCCTTTTGTATAGTGATTCCAATAAGTATTAAGTGCATGCCAATTGATTAATTATCCGCGTTAACAAAGCTATTACTAAATCATTGCAAATGAGATTATCGGAACTTAATGCATTTAACAGTGAAGAAATTAGCAATTCATGTCAGACATTTCCTTTGATGCTATTATTGAGTCAAATGAGAAACAAGGAACAATAATAATGGGGTTCAATTATTGTGAAAGGAAAATAACACGGGGCGCGTTCAGCTAATATTTCAGTTCAAATCTGTGATGCAGTTTTTGAACGTACAAAATAAAATATCAAAATTTGTGTTTCTTGCACATTACTTCCTGTTGAGTTTATTAGAAATATTAATTGGCTTTGATATTGCAAATAAGATTTTTCCTAAACGTGTTTCAAAATCTGTTACATGTTACCAAGCTATTGACTCCTGCTGAGATAAAAATTTAATTATGTAAATCTTCATTACTAAGTTTCATATTTTGACGCTATTTCAGCAAAAGTTCTAAATTTGTTGTTAAGGAATTATATAAATTAATGTGAATGTGTACAAATATCATGATGTAATGTGAATGTGTACGAAAATCATGATGTAATGTGAATGTGTACGAAAATCATGATGTAATGTGAATGTGTACAAAAATTACGACGTGATTTGAATACTCTGTAAAGCAGCACATGTTCTGTCAGCAAATCTCATATCAATACTATATTTTCTTCTTCAGGGTGACTAATAAAATGTTTCCATATAATAAATGATGACATTTTGTTGTTGACTTTTACAGCTTATTCTTTATTGGTTTCTCTTTCCAAGGAAAATATCTATCAATTTGATGAGCAAACAATTTTTTTACAAAACTTCAGAAGTAAATTTACTGTTAACCATGTACAAATTATTCAGTAACTTGTGAACAAAGTGATAAACCTGTAAACAGATGAATTATAAATTATTCCAGTAGTCTTCAACTTATTACGCTTTCTTTTTAAAATGTATTCATTTACAAATAAAGTTGTATGGTGCTGCAAAACCTCTCTCAAAATATACCAAAGAAATGTCTTTATTTTAGAATGAATATTATACGGTTGCTGCAATTTTAACTTATAAACAGATAAAATAACTGATTTATTTTACTGTACTTTATTCACTACAATTCAAAACTTAATACGTACACGAAGAAACTAGTATAATTGTACTCGAAACTGGAAATACAGCCGTAGATAGTCCACAAAGGATAAGAAATGGTTATATCATTTTTTTTTAACTTGATGGTATGTCACGGGGAGATTTCCATCCTATTAAAAAGTCATACTTCTCCTTTTTGATTTAATAACAATAAATGGTTAAACGTTTTACAGAAGATCGACAGATGAATGATATTAAGGAATCTCTCATAGGAATGTTTTAAAATACCATATCTGCCAATTAGTGAGTGATGAAATCAACAATTATTCTGTCGTCATGATTGTCACTTAAAAACTTTTTACTGTATTATTTATTTATTCTTAGAGGAATGTGTTTTCAGAAATTACAAGTTCTGCTAAATTCCAGTGCAAAATAATGAGCTTTGCATATATGTCTGTATAGTATTATAAATGTTCCCAAGTAATTTTCAATGGAAATAGTGCAAAGAAATTTCAATTATAATGTGAAACAGAACTGACGAGTGAGTAACAAAAATACTATAACACTCAATACCTTTCTCAACCCGATATGTACAACAGATTAACCGGCAGTAAATATGTTAATACAACTCTATCACAAAGTATCAGCACAAAATACCACCATAAAACAAATTAATTTCTACTTTATCGCATTATCTCCACAGGAAAGTGTAACATTATACACTTTCCAAAAGTTGGTAACTTACTTTACTGAAAACAAAAACCGACTTCCAATTGATGAATAAGTTACATCAGTTATACAATCTGCGTACTATACAGGGGTAGTATTATACTGCATAGTAATGCACTCGTTGAAGCACTTTATTTAGTAGGTGAGTATAAGATTACAAACGAAAAGTGAAGAAACTTGGGAATCAATAGTGTTTCTCGTGCCGGCGACCGAGAAAATAAACTACACAGACCATGTTTTTGCAGAGGAGATGCAATATGTTGAAAGTTTTTTCTATCTTTGGCGGACACCAAGTTTGTTGAGGTGTTTAGGCTTTTTTTAGAAATACTTTGGTATTTAATTGGAATGAAATTCATCAGTTCAGATCATTCATCAGTTCAGGCATCAGTTTATATCTGGATTAAAGGTTCAGATCTAGATCAAGTTCTGGACTAAAGGCTCAAATCTGAACTGATGAATTTCATTCCAATTAAAATGTAAAGGTTATCATCATGATAATATTGGTAATTAATGTTATTCAACTGGCTTCAAATGGGGAATTTCAAATTTGTTGATTTAGATCAATGGCAATATTTGAAATTTTTAAATAAGTTTCCACATATATGATGGAGTTTTGAAATATCAAGAACTATTAACGTAGCTGTGGGTCTGTGGCAGTATCTGCAGAATGTACAATTGCTTAGTTAAGAAAACAAAATTCAGAAATAGGGCGAAAAGGACAATATTGATATACTATAACGTTAGGTAATAAATTAATGTGAAAACTAAAAGACGAAATAAGTGCTGTACAATATAATTAGGCCTATATTGTATATTTTTGAAAATATATGAAAAATGAAATAAAATTTGCTTTATATTTCTAAGTTATAATAAGTATTAGTATTTATACTTCCTGTACAGACCTAGTCAGAAGAAAATAAATAGCTGATTTGCGCTGTTTTCAAGAATATGGACATGGTCCAGAAAATAATAATAATAATAAAATAAACACCATTTAATCTCAGTTACAGTACTATTCTTTAAGAATAAAAATAATGCGGTAAGATAACAACTAATAAGCCGGTATTCACGGTTCAATTTGACCATGCAGTTTGATTACTATTTAGTATTTACAACTTTATGAATGAGATTCATTCATAAACTCTCGATAGGACGGTGTGATAAATTTGATGCAAAATTGGAAGCCGGTCTTTACAGTATAAACAAAAAAGAAAACTACAGTCAAATAGCACTTCACCATTAACGAAATCAAATGGGGTACTTACCGGTTAAATTTGTGCTACAAATCTTCAGAACCACACCTGAACATTCGTAAAGTTCGGAATTCTCGACCGATACCGTCACTGTCGACGGCTACACTGACACAATTTCTACTTTTTCGAAGCTACTGTACTGCTCAACAAAGACCCCCCTCCCCCCCCCCTCCTCATCTCGTCTTTTCCCATTTCACTGTTATTTCCATTGGGAGGACGTTTAGTACATTTTACTAGTATTACGGTTGTTTAGTACACTAGATTATAGTAACCAGTAAACACTAATATATAACAAGTGCAAAAACATTCCCTGTTGTTAATATACTAGAGTAGTATGCTTCAAAGTCAATCGCATAAATGAATTCA
>JAQIWE010001145.1:0-17038 GCA_034698565.1 Campodea plusiochaeta
GAACCTAAGAGTGAGGGGCAGGTAATTTTATTGGTGACGAAGACGTTGTGAAACAGGGATAGGAGATCTATATCATAAAGAACATCGAGAGGAGTTAGATCAAGAGATTTGCATAATGTTAAGTAATCTTTCCGGTGATATTCAACGCCCGTTTTGAAACAGATATATTTTAAAAATTTCTTTTGCACACTTTCTAAGATTAGTTGACTGGATTTATCTCTCGGATACCAGATGGGTAAGCAGTAGCGAAGGTGAGATCGGACTAAGGAATTATACAGTACTTTTAAACTCAATAAATTATTAAATTGCCTTGTATTTCGTTTCAAAAATCCTAAAGCTTTTAACGAAGCTTTTATGACAGAGTTAATGTGGGAAGTGAATTTAAAATTAGATTGAATAATTACGCCAAGATCTTTTATTTCATCTACTGGGGTTATTTCCATTTGATTGATGTGGTAGGAGGTGGATAAATTAGCCTTCTTATATATTGATAGTAATTTACATTTTATTGGGTTAAGTTTTAAACGCCACTTATTGCACCAATCTAATAAGTTATCGAGATCGTTTTGTAATTGCTGTATATCTGCTTGCTTCGTTATTGCTTTAAAAATTTTGCAATCATCTGCGAATAAAAGAACATCGGAATTTTTAATTACTTCTGGTAAATCATTAATGTAAATGTTGAAAAATAATGGCCCAAGAATTGACCCTTGGGGAACGCCAGACGTGACAGGTAGGGTAAGTGATGACACTTCGTTGTAATGAACGGTTTGTGTTCTATTTTCGAAATATGACTTTATAAGCCCTAAAACTGAACCAGTAATTCCGTAATGAGAAAGTTTGTGAATTAAGAGATCATGCGGAACACAGTCGAATGCTTTACTGAAGTCTGTATATATGACATCAGTTTGATATTTATTTCTAATGTTTTTATTCACTTTATTTTGCAGGCATGCTAAATTAGTTAAAGTTGAACGGTTGGCTATAAATCCGTGTTGGTATTCTGTTAATAGCGGATTAAAGAAATTATACAAGTGCGGATACAGCACTTTTTCGAATAGTTTAGCAAAACTATTTATTTTTGAAATAGGTCTATAATTTTGTATATCTTGCTTAATGCCAGATTTATGAATTGGTTTTACGATAGAATGCTTCCAAGATGTTGGAAATGTACCACTTTCTAACATTTTATTGAAAATAATGCAACAAGGTACCGATATCCCGTTCGCAGTATTTTTGATGAACAATTCAGGAATACTATCGCTACCCTGAGTCAATTTGGATTTAAGTAATTGAGCTTGTTTCTTTATTTCTGTGGTTGTAAACGTAATCGTTGAGAGATTGTTTGACGAGTAAGGGTGGAATGTGGGGGGATCAGTGTTTGATGGGCTAACATCTGGTTGTTGGAACGCTGTTTGGAAAAAAGTATTAAATGCATTTGATATTTGAGTAGGGTCATCGGAATGTGTTCCATTTATTGTGAAAGCCGAAGGGAGTTGATTATTTTTCCTCATTTTATTAAAGTGGTTCCAGAATTCACGGGGATTACTGCTGATATTATTTTGTAATTGGTTTATATATTGATATTTGCTACAGTCAATAAGCTGTTTTACTTCTAAGCGCTTTTGAGAGAATTTGGTATAACTAATATTAGATTTACGTCGTAGGTATGTTTTCCTTAATTTGTGTTTGCTTCTTAAGCTACTTACGATCTTTTTCGAAAACCATGGTGGATAATTTCCTTCATGTGTTATTGTTTGTATATTAGGGACGTGTTTCTCTATTATTTCGTTCAAGATAACATAAAAAAAGTCGACACTTTCATTTACAGGAAGTTGCTCTAATAAACTCCAATCAACAGAGGAAAGTTCTGATATGATATTTTTCCAGTTTGCTTTACGCCAGTTCTTTCGAAAAGTCGGTATTGTATTGCTTAATTTGTCATATAGTCGTTCCAAAATCTTACGGACTCAAACTGGTTATGTCTTCAAACTATTTTAAACCCATTGTTGACCACTTGTTTGGGTGGTTCAAATTGTGTATTTCTACACAATTCGCAGGCTGGTCAAAGAAAACAAATAAGTCAACAAAGGATTATCAATTGTTTTAATGTTAGAAACACCCTTGTTGGGTTAATCGATTTGGGTCAGTAAGATTTTGGAAACACTATATCTGACATTTGTTTCAAAATATTCTGATTATAAGTTTATTATGAAAATTGGATTTGAATCATATGGATTCATATCAATCACCTGAATTTCTGGAATCACTTGGATTTATAGTTCAAATAATTAATTATGTGTTTAGTCGATTTTGAATATGGCTCGAAACTATATTAGTACATTCCAGCCCATTCGCCATTCCAGAAACAGCAAAATAGAAAAAGGATCAACTATTTCAAAATTTTAATTATAAACTTAAAGATAAAATTAGTACTTGAAAAAATAGGAGCGACGTTGTTGAATGCGATTATTAAAGTGTTATCTGCAGCTAAATTGACTTTTCTGATACTATAAGATAATATTAGTCTTTTGAAATAAATAACTCATATTATTTTTATTACCTCCCAGAAATCATCGGTTGTCGAGATATTCACCTTAGAATATGCGCCTAAGCTGTAAGGAAGCGGAGCAAGCGTGGCCGATAACGAGACAACTACTGTTATGTGAATGGAATGATTAATTTGCATTATTGTTAAGTCAATTTTGCTACTTCTTCATTGATAATTATGCTCTGATATGTGTTTTTCATTGACTAATTTGCATACATTCGCAAGGTAGCGAAGATAAACAGTTCGATTTGTGCTACCTTATGGAACTTATATCAACTTCTATAAATGGAAATATCTTTTGATTCGTTGGGTCAAAAAATGTCAAACTTTTGTAAATATTTCTTTAATAATGTAAATGTACGGTACAAGAAAACTAAAGAAAACAAGAAATTCATTATCTGCTGGTAACCCTTACACTTTTTTAACAGGATACATATCTATAAGATCCTGGGAGAAATATTATTCATATTACATTATTTCGTCATCTTGTATAGGCGTGAACTTATTGTTCACCACCTTTCATTATAGTGTTCTTGGAATCTAATAAGTAATCACTAATTATCGTGCACTCTTGGTGACATTACACACACACGTGAATATAATTACAATACTGAGAACATAAACTGTTGCAACATGTTGTTTAATTTACATCCATGATAATCTTAACTTCGTGTAAGAGAAAATATATTTTTGTGAAAAATATTTGGATGCCCATATTTCTCTTCATAAAAAACTAAACTGATGTCACTATAAATAACAGGAAAATAAATTTTAAGAAAATTTTTATTAACTGCAATCAAGAAAACAATTATCATACGATTTTACAATTCATATTGTGTAAGGTCAGTGAAGCACAACTCAAGACTTTAACCTTCGCTATAACAACAAAATCATTTTAAAAGCGACAAGCCCACATCATACATTATACTTGCATCCCCGCAAATTCAATTGTTCGAAGATGATATAATCTTTTGACATAACCAGCACGTTTATTCGCTACTGCTGCACTTTTGACTTGACCCCATTTTTAATAATAATAATAACCCCCAAATGTCATACTCGCCTTCGCAAATTCATAAATCAAAGAAAAATCCATTTTGTATATAAATCACATTTAAAAAAACCTGCTCTTATTAATTAAGGATGATCTCTCCGCGCGAAGGAAAACGAGAATAAAACTTAAAATTTTGACGACTCATCCTCCGAATCAAGGAAAACTTGTTGGGCCTTCAATCTTTGATGATCCGTTTTAGTAAAAATGAAATATATTAATTCAAAACAAAAACTTTTTTTTTTTTCAAATTTTCGACTTAACTTCCTTTATTGTCTCATGGTCAAAGATATAATTTTTTCACGAATTTTCACTGCTCTTGATGTTCCTCACGTTCACCAAGAGGCCACACGAATGCAGAAGTGAAATCTACAGAGGGTTTTTGTTTGCTCTACAGGATCAAATCGGTTCAGGTAGCAATTATTACTATTTATGATAAGTTTTTCTTACAATATTCATAATAATGAGTGCTACCCGAGTTTCTTATTATATTTCGCTGTTATTCAATCTAATCATAATGTTCATCAATACGTCATCAAAATGATTTTTCACATGCAAACTAGTAATTTTGAATCTTTTTATGAATCTAATTAACATCTGAAAATTGCTAAAGATTTGGTTCAGTAGTTTTCGACAAATAAATTTTTGTATTTCGCTAAATCCCTATCTTGTAACATGCTGGGAGATAGAGTTGTCCCCAAGCATATATGTTATAAGATAGGAATGTAGCTTTTTATAAAAATTAACTTTTCAAAAACTACTTAACCAAATCGTTAGAAATTTTTAGAAGTTATTTAGATTCATTAAGATATAATTTACTCAAAATTTCAAATTTCTGTGATCCAAAATAAGAAAGTGCGTTGTGGATATTGACTATACTCTTTCTTCAAGTGAACATTATTTAAATATATATATATATAACATCTTATCGCAGGCAAATTTTATAATTCAGCCATGGCGGAGAGGATAACACAATTTATATTTAAAATATTTATATTGATGATTTAGCTATAGTGGAAGATTCATTTTTATTTTAACTTTTATCAGGGATCGCATGAGCAGAAATTTCCTTACCCTGAAAATGTTGACGAATTTTAATTTTAAATTCAAAATAACAAGAAGGTAGGAAATCGAGAAATTTCTGGATTTTCGACTACTCGTTTGTAAATATGAATTTTTTTACTACAATTTTCACCTTTAGTGGTCAATCTGAAAATACTACCCCTGTATTTAGATCCGCTCGAGGTTATCATCTTTTCTCATATTAATTACTGAAATACGTTATACGACATAAATGATCATTATTATTATTCCAATAAGAGACACGAGCAGTTATTATTTTCTCAAGGTGTTATTTTTATACTTTTGACATTACTCATTAATAAATAGGTAACTACTAATATAGTATAAAATAATTAAGATATCATTTTTTACAAATTTCGGATACGCGTGTCTTAATGTATCCTGTTTTTACAGACACATGTAAACTTAATTATATTTTCAATAACGTTCACACACCGTGAATTATGATTCGCAGAAAATAATGACGCTCGAAAATATAAACACAAAAAATAATATTTACCACACAATTATGCTACACGTGTTTAAAAAAATCTACGACGCCGAAAAAAAATTCTAATTTTTTTATTTTTTTATTTTTCATGATTGAAGAGCGTCACTGTGGTTTTACCAATAAGAACATGCGAGGAGTAATCATTGCAAGACGATTATTAGTTCTTTACTATATAAGATTCATGCGTCAATGTGTAAAACCGAAATTATATAACTTCTTCAAACTATATGAGCATATTATCTCACTGTAAGCAATTAGAACGAGGGGTATGCTCTTCGAAAAACTTTTGACTTATTACTGACGAAGATTTGTTTTTGCTTTATTCTTCACAGGATTTCCACATTATAGTCCTTCTAAAATCTTACACACTCAAACTGGTTATGTCTTCAAACTATTTTGACAGGTAAACTCATTATTGACCACTTGTTAGGGTGGTTCAAATTGTGTATTTTCTATACAATTCGCAGGCTGGTCAAAGAAAACAAATAAGTCAACAAAGGATTATCAATCGTTGGAATGTCAGAAACACCCTTGATGAGTTAATCGATTTGGACCCGTAAGATTTTGGAAACACTATAACTGCAGCTCGTGTGCAGGTCTTTTAATGTTTTATAGTATTTCCAGAAAATTGAATCGCTTCTGTACAGCTGTATGCTTGGTTGGTACTTTATTACTGATGAATGATTACTAACATTCAATTCATATTCAGATAATGTTATTTTGTCATTCGTGCTTTCATTTAGAGCGGAGTAACAAAGACTTACAGGAACGTTTTGTCGTAAAATAATTAGCATATTTCAATATTCTATAATTTTTAACCATTTCATAATTAAAAGATTTCTCCATTTCCCTTTTATAACTGCAGACGAAGGGTTCGCTAAGAATATGAATGCTATCAATTTATAAAATAATTTGCTCCTCAATATTTTTTGTATTTAATCAGCTTAGCTTTCACTACCACAAAATTCGCCTTAGGGATTATCATAAAACTATACAGAATCGACTAGTATGATACCGGTACTAAATATAAAGATGAAAGGCTACCATGAAGTATCCAAATTCGATATAGGCCTACGTCAGAATCCGAGATCGCTGAACCCTTTTCAAAACTTGACTTTTAAACAATAAATTAAATACGCTCACTGCATTATAGAATTTTTTTTCAGCGTCTGAATACAACGGAAAAAAATCTAAAAAAGCTGAAAATCCCAGCGGCTGCAGTTGATTAATATGGGATTTTCTAATGAATAACGACTAACCTGCTCTGGACTTTTTCTATTTAATCGGCTTTTCTCTGGCCCATTCTCCATAATAACTATTGTGAAAATAATGGATGAAAATTCACAATCTCCGAAATTAAAGTACTCTAGTCTATACTGTGATACACCGAAAAAGAGAGAATTTAATCTGCTAGGCTGCTGGAGGGCTTACGAAGATTTGGCGTAATCCATATTTTAGGGGAAAAGAGTAGACTCTGCATAACGTTTCAATTTTCGGATGGAAATTACGTTAGACCGCAATGTTCACGATGATACGATAAAGATTGCAAATTGATGTGCACTTGGTTCCTGTGGATCGTTTACAGACTGTAATAATCAAAACTTAAAACTTTATTGTACAGATTTGAACTATTGGGAAATATATAGGGATATGCCTATTTGAAAGAAGCTCTGTCGAGTAATTTATGTTTATTTTAGAATGTTCTGGCAACTGTCATCATATATAGAGCATTGTGAACTTTTGGACCATTTACATCGGGATTTCCACCCACCCACACCGTTTATTTCCGAACTAAATTCTGTTTCTGTCATAACCTCGTAATGTAGCAAACACAGGATACAATATTTGTACTCTACATCAACTCTATTTTACTGTAACGGAAGTTCAACTGTATATTTAGGTTTTTCCTGTTTATAGTTTCGACTTTTACACTGCTACATTAACAACAAAGATTATGTAGGAAAATCTACCCAAGAGATTTTCGTAAGGATATCAAACGATCCGGAATTCCGCAGGACAAAAAGATAGTCATGCTGTATTATGTCAAACGAAAAATAATTATTGAGTCATTCTTGATAATAATTTCAAAGCTTGCTATCAGCAGACTTGATGCTTTGAGCTATTCCTTATTTTCTCTGTTCTTAGACCAACTCGCGATCGGTTAATACTTTAAAAATCGAGACTCTCGATCTCGAATAAAAACTTTTGATAGCTCCTTCAAACTTACATTAATTTTTAATATCCTATATTAGCCTATTTTAGGTCTAACTGAGGACATTGTTGAGCTTGAAATATTGATGACTTGATACTGTACATGATCGTAGTATTCGTAGAGTCTTCTTTTCGACAATCCCAAAATTCCCAATTAGGCTGACTTATTAAATCAGTCTCTTGAATAACAGAATGGAGAGAATGATAAGTTAAAGAATAGCATACCGGTAATCATAATTTCCCACACTTTATGCCTGCCATATTTATATATATATAAACTTAATTATCTCCCTGAAGCATCCCATCGATAAAAAAAAGTTCCGAATTGATCAATTTTAACACAGAGAATGCAATATCAATTCTACGAGTGCCCCTCAGGCTTCCACAAACTGATACTTGATAACCCTAATTCCATAGTTTATTATTTCACTCCCTTCCACTCCTAACATCTAATAATAACCTCATTCACCCCCATACCCCCCCTTCTTCCCCCAAAACCAAATGTTACCCTGAGGCGTACATTGACCTCAATGGGCAGCATCATCTTCTTCTCACACTTTTTATCCAACCATCCACCCCAGCTGGGCAAACTATATGATGAAAAATATCAAATCACTGTTTTTGTGTTCATGCTCCCCCACACTCAACAAAAACTTTCTCAACTAACAATAATGTCCTCAGACTGAGCTGTCAAAGGATGAATAGATGTCCCTTTTAAAACTTTTATTTATGGGGGTGAAGATTTTTCATTCAAGAAGTAGACTTGTGAATGGGACAGATTTTAAGATGAGGATTATTATTATATTTTTCGATCTTCAAAGGAAAAAGTTTCTCCAAAGGTTTCTTGAAGAAGGTTTTGGAATTTTGGGGGTGAGTTTTTACCTCTTTGAATAGAGATTTACAATTATAGGTTTTATTCAGAGATTGTTGATGATAAAAGGGAATAAAAATATTGGACCCACTTTCGGAAGCTTTCTTTCTCCTGTAAGTAAATTTATTCGAAATTCCACTCCTGGCTTATCTATTATAATCTGAAATTTATGGCAGCATTCGCAGTAAAGAAGATAAGAAGTATTAGCTTATCGTATCATAAACATCAATATATTGTCAAAGCTAATTTACACGATCTAAAACAATAAAAGTAGGAAACGGGTAATTGGCCTATTTATATACAATTCCAATTTTCACAAATAGGCTAAATAAATAAAAGTAAGAAGTATTTTACTTTCCCAACGGTGTATGTGTCAGAAACTCAGAATTAACTAGCTTCAGCTTAAAATGAGTTATAAATGACTGCTATAATCATAAGGCCATTTGGTGTGGAATATGAACTTGTAATATTCAAGGTCTGAATTCCGACTGTATTTATATGCATTCCTTCATTAATAATTCAATGAAGTACGGTAGTCTGAAAGCGTTCGATTTATGTGTGTACAATCAATTCAGAAGGTCTAGGCAACTGCTCTAGGGAAAGTGAATGTTCAAACAATCATCGTAAATTGAATTGCATCAATCGATGTTCGCGTGAAAATCATAATTATATAATTTATAAACTCTATATATTATATGAGTTATATTATTATCAAGTTACGAAGCTAGCCATGTACAATAAGTCTCCTCCATATTTTCTCCTGTTGGTCTTGGTTAAACAGTGAAAATTGTAACTTGTGATTGTAATATTAGACTTTAGTTGCTTAGTAGTCTTAATTAGAACCAATATTATTGACAGTTATCAATCAGCTATTAAATTTTGAAATATTTTATACCCTATAGGTTACACATATTCCAGTACTTGTTAGTTACTAAATAAATGTAACTCAGGCTAAGTAAACTTTAAGCAAAGGCAGAAGAGCTATGCTGTTAAGTTTTTTTTACAACAATCACTTAGAAAATGGTCAATCAGTCCTGTAACTCCTTTTAATTAGAGAACTGTTAACAACAAAAGCACTATGTTACATTATTTTTTACTATTTATGACTTTTCAAACAATGCTATGATTGCGAAATTAATAATATCATGAAATGAATATTGTAAACGTGATGTGACCTCTACCATGTTATTTTACATTTCCATACAGCATAATAATAATGTAGTCTATAAATCTATTGTAATCATTTCCCATGTTAGATGTTACATCTTTCTCCTGCATCTACTTGCTCTCAATTCAATAGCAGTGTGACGTCATCAATGTGCGATTATATAAAATGCTTATTGTAGGCGTATGTAACAATAAGCGATTGCAATAGCGAAATAACTATATTTAAATCTGGTGGAATATGGGGCGTTGTTGTTGTTATTGCTGTATACTTATAAGGTGTTTCGATAATAGTTCAAATCAATAGAATTATGTTATTTTGCAATCGAAATCCGATTGCGATATGGAAAGGTAAACAATAATAAATGAAAACATGGTCGTGAGTTGCCTCAGTTACACAAGCTGAAATTGTTGTCTCTCACGTTGCTTATAATGTAATAAAATATTAGGCGTATTGTCATATCATACTGTCATAGGACTGCCTATTGTCATTATTCTGTACCCTACCTTACTGTATTTGTATACTAAGACTGTCAATAAAGCTCCACAGGTGTGGATATAATAATTGTGATGATTATTAACATCTGATTGTTTTTATGTTGTCAATGATATTCTATTACGCACAATTTCTATTGTTTTTTATAAGCTCTATTCTCGGTAGGAGCAATGACTTTGGTTTAAAATTATTTCTATGGTAACAGACCAGTGTAATGATTAAGAATAATTATCACTCGTGTTTTAAACCACCATTAGAGAAGTTTCCATTACCGTACGTCAAGAATAAGATCATTAAAAAAGCAACTTGACAATTTATAATACAACTCAAAAATTGACCATAAACCCATCAAACTTACCTATATACGTTTGTACACCAGGTTCCTTCGAATTGAAGAGATACGAGATCGCGATGGACATGTCGAAAAGTTTACTTTCAAAGAGCCTGAGCAACCACGACTCTTTGCCCGTCCTAGCACTTTCATCGACATCGTCCAAGTCACCATTATGATGATAACACTCGGTGTCCATTGGTTCGGCACCGACCTTATTATCTTCCGAACTACAGATTCCCGAATCGTCCGAATTTAGACTGGTTTGATCGACACTCACGGCACTGTTCGGAGCACTCGGAGTAGAGTCCATTAAACTGAGACAAGACGTAAGACCGGACGGTTCGGACGTTTCTGGACTTGGAAGTACGTCGACTTCTGGAATTCGATGCAGGACCGAGTCCAGACTTCGGTTTCTTTGGTGTGTGTAGTTGAGTTGCGGAGGGACGGCTGGAAGGACGATGCCCATCGACCTAGAGAAAGAATCGATAGTAATGAGTGATCGATACAGTACAAACAAACAATAATAGGCTACCTACAACGGAGATTCATAATGTGAAAGAAAAAAAAATGAATTTTTTAATTTATGGTCATTCTCGTTTGTTTTTTAGTGTAGCAATGAACTACTAACGGCCTATTATTTTACAGCGGGAAGTTCCGATTTCCAACACAGATTAAAGATCCCTTGAAAATCGAGAACAAAGAAGGTGAAACGGGACTTGTGTGTTGGAAAATGGGATGTAATGCTGAAAAATATTACAGGTTTAAATATTGAATTACTTTTTACCTCTTCTCAGACAGACTTTCTTATTTAATTCAGGTATAGGGCATTCCACTAATCTCTGTAGTCTGTACAAAGTGCATTGTGTTCGACATAATATTGTCAATTTATCCTATAATTGCATTATATCTCCAGGGAATTTATAAACAATAAAGAATATTACATACAGGTTCGATTGATGTTGTAATATATGAGTTCAACTGATACAGGGATATTATCGTTCAATCATCATTGAGTGAAGATAAACAACTGAACAAATAGGCCTATAACATTATTTTCTAGTACTTTTAAAGACGGATTTTAAAATAATTTAAAAACACTCTGTTCATGCATGGTGTTTCCAACATACTTTATGTTATTACAGTATAGTTATAAATATGTATAATGCTAGATTGTGTAAATCAGTGTTTTCAGTAACAACAGATTGTTGATGCACTCCAAATTTAAAATGATAGCAAATTGAGTCTGAAATGAATTGGAAAATTTATTTACATTGGGTCTAAGTTATACAATTTTGGATTATTATTTACGGTATCTTATGTTAATTGAAACATTACTTTAGTATTTATTGGTACCTAAGATTTATAGTCATAGGAAAAATAATAATTATCATTGTACAAAAGTACACCTGTGGTTTTGACAGCTTTAGTCACTTTTTAGTTTTAAAACAAAATTAATGCAGCTTTTGTAAAAGTATAAAAATAAATGGGAATTTCTTTTAAAAACTTTCAGAAAAAAAAACTAATCACACAGCTAAATCCTACAGTCATTAGTCAAATCCCATAATTTTATCGAATACAATTTTCAACTTTTCTGGATTATTATTACATCGAGAAAACTTACATGTTTGCTATTCTGTAGAAACTTCTAAGGTGTACGGTAATATTTAATTTTACACAGTATGCTAACACAAAAATAAACTCAATAACAAATCCATTAAAGAGCACAGCTTTTCTGAATGGAAAGACTTTGTAATTTATTACGAGAGGTTATCAAAATTGCACTTTTCCTCTACACGTTTTGATAAGATAACTACAAAAGTTGGATTATGCACACTGAACAATGTTCACATCAAAAGTAACACACTATAAAATGTTTTTCGTGCTCATATTTCTCATATACGATTCAAAAATTTCCACTGAACGCTTTCATGATTTTTTAACAGATGGTTACTACATGATTCGCATAAAACTGTTGATTTTCTGGTACGTAACAGACAAGTCAACAAACCACGGTAATGAGAGAAATGCTTCGTATAAAATTATATGCATGTTAAAATAGCTTAATAATTATAATGCAATTTGATCCAGGTTGATAATACGATATACCTTTTAACATTAAATAATATGTTTGCTTGGTATAATATGAGGTTGGAAAATGGAGCAAACCATGCGTGAAGCTCGATAAATTGTGCTTTAGTTATGCATGCTAATACAACCTTATTAAAAGCAGTGCTTTTATTGCTCGTTAAATTATTATTATACAACAGCAGTTCGTCGCTGCTTTTATTAAAGGAATATTAAAGCTCTTGTCAGTTTAAAAGTCTCATCAATTTTTGTAAAAGCTTTAGAGCAATAAAAGTTATAGTTCTCTGAGTTTCAACATTCAAGATAATTAGTCCAAGATATAAACATAGCTTTTAAGGAATAAGGACTGTATACCCCTCTTTCAAACATAAGGCCCAAATGTATATTTAAGAAAATGGACGATTTTGACAGGAGAAAGTTTTCTTTACCGTACAATGGTAAACAACGGCGATCCCTTTGTCCACCATATTGCTAGGGGATTAGAACTGTCAAAATGTGCTAAATACATTTGGGTCTTATGTTTTGCGCGAGAGGTATAGTAAAACATCATTTCACTTTTACAAGCATCTACAATTTGCTAGCAAAATCTCTGAAGTTAAAAAAAAAACATACACATTATAAAGATGTAAATTCTGAGATACATGAATTAGCATATTACACATATTTCCCCCGACTTCAAATTAGCTTGAAGGAAGTGAAAATTAAGATAAAATTATCTTGCTAAATTTAAACGGAATTCATCATACATGAATACAGAGCGTGATAATCATATTGTTTTGGCAGCTGACTCATAAATCATAATATGACCTTATAAAAAGGTTTATAAATATCGTATTTTTTAATAATTATAATAAATCTGGAGTTGGAGGTTTTTCCTAACAATAAACAATATTTTAGTCATAAATTGATTTCTATTACTTCACCATCCTGTTCTCTGAAATAATAAAAATAACTCCTTTACAAAACCGAACAAAACAACGTAAAGTTCCTATATCAATTGTGTATAAAACATGTCACCATCAGTGAGTAATTTACAGATAAACACACTCTGCTTTAATAACTAGTTTGTCGTCATAGTTTCGCATGTGTTTAAATTGGCATGTCTAACGATGCGAGCGGAGAAGAAATCTCTGACGTCACTAACATCTTTACGTTATAATACTGATGATGTTTAAAGGGCAATGAGGTTGCGTGAAGGAGCTAAATGTGACGAGAAGATGATCGAGTGCTACCCAATTAACACCAACACTTCCGGTTTATTTCATCTGAACATTCGTTCCTGGCATTCAGTATTCAATTTTTTTTAAATGATATGTAGTTTGCTATCCACGGTTCCATTTTACTATCTCCTGATCTCATTTACAATTTTAACTATGAATTGGACTTTGGGATTTAGGCCTATTTGACTCAAACGAATTTACCCTCCATGACTCAGTAAATAAATTGTGTGATTTAATGTTTCATAATATAGGCATTTATAAACACATTATTTTAATTTCAAACAAATCAAGGTGGTTAATAATACGTAAATATACGTCAAGGGCTCAAGGCTCGTGTTGCTAATAACCTTATAAGTGCGAAAAGCAATAAAAATAGGTCAAAACAACACATTGACGTAATAAATATACCACGAATAGACCCAACATTGTGATATTTTAGCTTTCAATACGAAATATAAAATTAATAGGTCTATATAATTACAGAATTTTCGTGAATTAAAAGAGCGCTCAGCGCACTCGGTACGTACACAAAAGGAAACTTTTTTTTAACCATAACAATAAAGTGTAGAAAATGGCCCTAAATGGGGGAGATTCGAATCCTGCTACAATAAAATCACAATTGGAAATTAAATACTAATTTGAAAACTTTTATAAAAACCAATAGGGTTGTGGCTTTGCTCAAAAAGATAGGTACCACATTCAATATTTTAGTTCTAAATAACCATCTGTGACGTAGATTGTAAAGGGAGAGGGGGGGGGGGGGGTAAAGTTCCGTGTTTTCCACATTTCCCATCCAAACAGCTTATATGCTGCTGTTGTTCTCGTATTTTCCAATCATTACTAATAACCAACATATGGTAAAAATATTTTTAAGATAATACAATTAATATTACAATAATAATATGGTAATTTTCCTATCCAAAAGGAGTTTCCAGCGCCAATTATTTATAATTAAAAAAACATATAAAATTTAATGTATGATAGGCCTAACTATAAAAACATGAATATCCGTGAGAAACAATAAGGAACGGTTCTGAAGCACCCTTTCACTGATATTTGGGTTTATCATCGTATAAACAAAGCTATTTTAAATCATTGATCAAAGCTACGCAAAAAGAAATAAAAAATCGCTTGTATGTGTTTGTTGTGTAAAAAGTTGCATATTTTCCGCATTAATACTAAAGATGAATCATGATCTGAATCATAACTGAATTTAAAATCCTAGGACGCAAAATACAACAGAATTAATATTTTATAAAGTAAAATCCATTTCAATTGTAACTTCATCCATTGTCAATTTAGTATTGAAAAGTTCGATTATTTTACCTTAAAAGTTTTCATACCAATTACCGTAGAGTAGACCTAATAGGGCCTACAGTTTCTAATTTTTTGTAATATATGGTATAGACCCTATTGAATGAATATATTATTTTTACCCGAAAATGCACTGAAAATAATACTTTACTTTCAGCCATTGATATGCTTTGCTATTATTGCTTTTTAATTTGAATAAAAATGAAAATATAATAATTGATCGTACAGCACCTTCAGCCGAATTTCTGAAATACGATAAATTACATTACCTGATATCCAAATCAGCGCAGATAAGCTTCAACTTATACTTATTCCTACTTTTCAAACCCATTTAAAACAAGCACAACAAGCACTATTCCCAATAACTATAATACAGTCTATGACACTCCCCTACACTATAACTATAAAATTTCCTATACCGCCCAGCACAGTATAACTAACGTTATAGTCTATGCGGTGGTAAAACACATACTGTGTGCGAACAATAGCTTATCAGCTTGCGATACCACACACATACACATACGGCAGAGTTGATGTTTATTCAACAGCCAGGTTACGAGATAATTATGGTGACTACTAATTCCGCTTGTATTATGGTACTGGTACGGAATGGTGTTTGGGATGATGGTATTGTTTGTCAGGGGGTATTGTTCTGAGGTAGGGTGTGGTACTAATGAACTCCCTCGAGTGAACTCTTTAATTAAAATGAACTCCAGCGGTCTTTATTAATAAATAAGTGAACCCTAATTTTTTTTTTTTTGGTGAGACTGTTGAGCCTTGCCAATTTGAGATTATTTTTGACCAAGAAAGTGGAGTCTATAAAATTGTGGTGTGGAAGAAATGAAATCGCAAAATAATTTGAGTAAGTCACAGACAGGAAGTACCAAATTTATATATAATTTAAATCACTTGTGACTATACATCAATAGAAATAATGTTGTTCGAAGCAGTATTTTTCATTAACCCTTGAAATAGAATTTTAAAACAATAAAACAAAATAATGTAAATGCGCAATAACTATTTGAAATATAGTATACTTGTCCGAGGATTGATATGACACTATGTGTATCACTCATCATTCCTGATTTCCTGCTTTACAATGTTAGAAATTGATAGTATAAAACTATCATCTGAAGTGTGTATCTATAGTAACTAGGCCTACACTTTAGCTAACATTTCTAAGTGTAGTTACTATAGATACACACTTCAGATGATAGTTCTATACTTCCATTTTCTAACATTTTAAAGCAGGAATGATTAGTGATACACATAGTGTCATATCAATCCTCGGACAAATATAACTGACGAGCCTTTAAGAGGCGAAGCAGCTGTCTTATACCATGTCTATTCCTTGGTGACTAATACCCCAAACCTTTCAACTTAACAAAATATACGCCTAGTCTAATTACTACAGCCTATAATTTCTGTGTATAACTTACACATGGAACCAGTTATTCAAATATTCCTAATCGTACGTTCATTATAAAATTTTCTACAGAATAGACGATATCAGTTCAGTGGAGACAAAAACATTTAACAGCTTTATAGCCTACATCCTCGTGTTATTTAGTGTCCACCACCTTTGACTCATGAAAATTAATTTTGCTTTCCACTGCATTTATAATTACAGTTCGCAAACTTACAGCACAAAATTTGTTAAAAAAAAGTAGCGAAAACCAAATAATCCTATCTGCTCCAACGAGCCGCGATGAACTTCCCTCCAGCTTTCTACAAGCCTGGTCTATCATAATCTGCAATGAGTAAATGCTTCTCTCCTCGTTTTAATATGATAATGACCTGTAGTAAATTGGTTCAGTAATGTTCTCATGGGTAAGTGTTTATGGGTAATAATCCTTATGATGATAGGGCGACTATACGGCGGCGAATACGTATTTGGCACTGATTATGTTCAAGCTGGAATATTGCAGATTGTGCTGAACATGAATGCATTTATGGATACGCATAATTTTACACATGAATACGAAATGGTTTTGTATGTAAATTGTGTCATTTATATTCTAATTCTCAACATGAGTGATGCAGTGTTCAAGAAGAATAAGTTTTGAAAGAAAGAATTTTTTTAATCATAAATAGTGATGGACAAGACAAGACTCTTGCAAGAGTCAAGGTTACTCTTGTCTTGTCTTGGTGTTTCGAGACAAGAGTCT
>JAQIWE010001146.1:0-17035 GCA_034698565.1 Campodea plusiochaeta
TGATACTGTTATTCTGTGGCATTTGTCAATTTACTATATGTAAACAGAGTATGTAAATAAACATATTATTCTCTCTTTTTCCACGCAGTTATTAACAAAATTATAGCATAAAATAATGAGAAAACTGAGTAAAAAGTCCAGAAAAATTGATTTAAAATAAAATATACCTAACAAAAGGTCGTAAAAAAGTAAACAAAGTTCTATAATGACAGGAAAAATCGAATTAAGTTTCTTTACAGTTCGCTGAATGTATTAGTAGTAGTTCCTGATTTTGGTGACCTATAGGTTGACCCATTCAAAGATACAATATAAAGAACGTTTATGGTAATCGTGTTTTGAAATTAGGTGATCTCAGAAGCCACTCTATGAGTTGAACAGAATGATCTTTATAATTTAAAATTTATTTATTATATAAATGTTCACCAGAATGAAAAAGGTTTTGAAGAAATATTTAGAGTTGTTCCTTTTTGATGTCGTGGTACCAAATTTAGGTAATTTAGAAATATAGTGTAAAACAATTTTTCCTGTTAGATTTAACTGAATGTACTTTGTTAGTACCCTGCTATTACAATATTGTTATTTTTGTATTTTTCAGGTTGGTATTGCCATTGGTTTCCTCCTTCCTCCATTTCTAGTCCCGAATGGTAGTCAGTCTCAAGTAACAAGAGATCTACTCAATATGTATTATGGAGTTGCCATATTTAGTTTAGTTGTACTAGTCTTGGTTATCATATGTAAGTCATGAAAATAGAAATTTGTACTCGTAATTATTTCATTTTGAAACATGGTCATTTTCATCAAATTATGTTATAATGATAGTCTCTTGAATTTTGCTTTCATATGGAAGTGAAATACATGAATTTACAAGCTTCACTGTAATTACTATTAGTGAAATTACAAAGTTTCTATGAGTCGTGAACTGAACAACTCGTCATAAGAATTTGAAGTTAAATTCGAGCATGACTTCATTTTCTTCTGGGATGATCATCATACTTGTTTTCTTATTTCTTTTATAAGAAGACAAAATTAAATTTAATGTGATAGCAGTTACAGAAAGTCTTTAATTTTTTGTTTGACTAAAAATAGTTTGGTTGACGTTTTCTGGTTTCACTTAAAAGTGAAATGAATATGTTTTTTTCTTGTTTATTGGTTAGAAAACAGTATACCGGCATTATAATTTATTGCACTCAAATAAAAAATAATGATATCAAGTTATTAGAAAACTCTAATTGATACAAAAGCACCACTGTTATGACAATTTCTCAAAATGATGTCTTCGTTCATTTTGAGAAAACTTCTCTCTTGATACATGATTTTCCTCTTACTTCCGTGGACCCATCCATGTACTACACGGGTTAGACAGAATATTTGCACTGTATTATAGGCTACAATATACTACATGCTAGCCAGACATGGAGTGCAGTATTACAACCGTTGATGTCAGTTTGCAACCGACTACGCCTGTAACAATCCATTCTTACAGCCATACCGTTCACTCCGATCTCTGCCTGAAGATGGTACTGATGAATACTACTGCCCACCATCAGGGGTACCAAGTAACCCCACTCCCTCCATGCCATCTGGCTAGTTAATGCAGATCACTTCCTATTCGTAAGAAATATAAGCCTTACGTCTCCGTAACAAAATTTTACTCTTTTAAAACAATCAACTGTATAAGTGCATCAACCACAATCATCATCATCATCCTCAGGTAAATCCTTACATTTTTTCGCATCATTCAATTGAAGATGCAATGGTCAAGAACTGATGTGGTGTAGAAACTCATATTTCTTCAGAATTGCGAAAACGTGGAATGATTTGTCTATAGGGGATACTATTTAATTAAATTCTAAACTTTGTGAATAGTTTACTAAAACAAAATGTTCTCATTTCCAGTTTTTAAGAAGGAACCAAAGCTCCCTCCGTCCATTGCCAGAGTCACAGCATTACGACGAAATGAGAAAGTGAGTTATGCAAAACCACTAATGAGATTACTAAAGAGCAAACCATTCATGTTATTGACAGTATCATATGGACTGAATGCAGGAGTATTCTATACAATATCAACACTTCTTAACCAGTTGGTTTTGCTGCATTTCCCAGTAAGTACGAAAGACGTTCACGTGAAAACCGGAATTACACTGACCATGACTCCTATTTACAAAGCCCGATTTACAATTTATTATAGAATTCTTTTTGATATTTCTGCCGCAATCGAATGTTGTCAAAGCAATAGTGTTGTTATTTATAATGATGATAGAATATGGTAATGGCTGTTTATAATGATGATAGAAGATGCTGGTCAGCATTTTATTATTCATTTCAGCATTGCCTGAAATAATATCAAACTGACTGAAATGTTGCAAAATTTATAATACATTGTTATCAACATGCTTTTCGAAAGACAACAGTGTTGGAATGATAAATGTTTTTTTTTTTAAAGATAACTTTAATTAACATACCTGTGAACAAGGAGGATGATATTGTACCTCTTTTGCGATATAACTCTTTACCAACCAATGGGGTATTGAGTATTACGGTGTACAGGGAAATTTTAACTGACCAACCCTTCTAGTAAAACATCTGTATTATATTTTTTAAATTAATCTTTTTTTTTTTTTCAGGGTCGGAGTAAAGATGCCGGTATGATTGGGTTATGTATTGTTTTATTTGGAATGATTGGCTCACTTATATGTGGATTTATTTTAGATAAAAGCAAGAGATTCAGGTAAGGTGAAACCTGCATTTGCCTGAACTTTACATCCCAACCATAAAAGTTATAAAATGATATTTTGTGGTAGGGGAGAATGAACATTTTTTTAAATGACTCTTATTACATTGCAAAATTCTTTTGAAGGCCAAATCTTCTTATCATTTTCTCCATGAAAAAGTTAGTGATCATTCCTCGGGCACCAATGTACAATCCAATAACATCTACGCTGTCTAAACAATATTTTCAATAAAATATGAAGCAGTGGGATTGTAATGTTCCTGTTTCAGTGTTTCTCCTTGTGTATTCTCGTAGCTTGTTCAAGATCACCTTTAAATCTGATGGTATGAACCTCTCTTTTCGTTTTTCTTAAACGCAACACGTTTGTTGGAGTCCCCTTCAACAAGACATGATATTTCCTCATACACTTCATAACCGATATTTCTCAGAGCCGTGGCAATCATGGATCAAACTCTGTGATGACGTGAGTTATGCAAAAGACTACATCTATGACAATTGCCAAGGACGTGAGCAAGGGTTTCAATCTGGTTGCAAAATTTGTACTGTTTGAAAATGAGTTTACAATAAACTCGAAAATTTACGAATTAGATTCTCTGTCATTTACTAAGATAGGAGGAGTCCATCAAATTTGTCAAATGTTAATACTAAGTATCAAAGCTTCCACGTGAATTTAATGTTTTGCGTAGTTTGCTCACTCATTTATAAAACCACAAAACAAGCCTTTGGTTGTGGATCATTTTGAACTGTTTATCAGAATAAAACACGCCTGTGCAGGTATTATCCCTGGGTGTTACGGGTTGTTATATTATTTTGATTGAGGCGCATAGGTTGGAGAAGTTTCAAGGATACGATATATAAAATTTATTGGAACTGGTATACACTTTTGGAAATGATGTATATTATAACAATTATTAAAGCATAAGGGAATTAAATAAAACGAAAATAAATAGACAGACATACACCTTACATATTTAATAAATTATTAATTAAAAAAATATTCATGCTTCTGGTGGGAATCGAACTCATCAGCCCGGAAAGCTTGGAGACGTGGGTTCGATTCCCACCAGAAGCATGAATATTTTTTGTCATTAATAACTTATTTAGTATGTAAGGTGTAGATTGTTTATTTATTTTCGTTGTATGATGTATATTGTTAAATTCGGAAATAAAATGCAAAAGAATGATGATCTGGTGTTAAATAAACTGAAATTAATCGTTTTAGTGTAATTTTAATTTTCCTTTTATAGGTCAGAGCCATTTCATATCTTCTATTTCAAGACAACTAAGTCAAATGGAACATGTATAAAATTCATGTGGTTTTATTCGTCGTTTCTGTATTTTTAATAAATTTGACAAGAATTATTACATGAAACAATATCTTTATTTTTCAGGGAGACGACTATAATTGTTTATGTTCTGTCATTCATGGCCATGTTGGTTTTCACATTTACGCTTAAAATACCCAATATTATCGTCGTGTACTGTACAGGATCATTATTAGGGTAAGGTTAAAAAAAAATGTGCTTCAATGATTCTTTATATAGGATATATTAACTTTAAAGCAAAATATCCTTATTGTTTGATTAATGCGGGTAAATATAAGGAAGCTTTCCTTAAGATGATTTTATTAACTAACTCCAAATATTGAATAATGTTATTATGAAGATCATTCATTATATTGATATCATTCTGCTTCCAATAGCTAGTTTATACATATATAGAAAAATAACAAAGTAGCAGGAATTATAATATTATTATTTCCCTTTAACTCGACTACGAAATACATGTACTGTAAAAATACATTTACACATTATTATTTAATGCGGCCTATATATACTAATTATTATTTTAAACTACAAATAATGACAATCTTTCAAAACTAATATAAAAATAGTTCAGTCAAAATACGTAGCTTTTAACACAGATTCGAATGGAAAATAAAAGAATTAAAATGAGAACTTTGGAATAGAAAAATTAATAACTTGCCCGCGTATAGTAGAAATAAACACTAAATTAATCAAAAATAAAATTATTGGTTACTGGAAACTATAAATTGAATTATTCGCGTATTATAGTAAGTTATAAAGTAAAATAACTCACTTTTCACTGAATAAAAAACTAAAAAAAAAAAAAAAAAAAAAAAAAATCACGTGAAACTTTCCTTAAGACAAAAATCACGGAATCTCATGAAAACTATTTTAATTAAACATGATTTTCTACAACTTTTTCAGATTTTTCATGACTGGGTACCTTCCAATTGGTTTCGAGTACGGCGTTGAACTGACATTTCCAGAACCAGAAAGTACATCATCAGCAATACTAAACATATCATCACAAATATTCGGAATAGTATTTATTGTGAGTGGAGGTCAGATGCTCGATAAGAACTTAGGTGACCTTCCAGTTGACTGTATGTTATCTGGGTTCTTGTTTGTAGGTGTTATTTTAACCTGTGTTACTAAAGGGACGTTAAAACGCCAACAATCTACTTTTTTCAATGTTGCTCATCCTATAACGGTCGAATCAGGTACTAATACTTCCGAGGCCAATTTGACTGAAAACGAAGCTTCCCTGCCAGTTGAAAATGGAAATATTAACGAAAAAAGTTGATGTCATTTGTTCCATGTTTTTATGATAATGTGTATTTTTATATGTAAGAAAGTTATTTGCTCATAAATATTTTTGAAACTTTCATTCTCTTGTTTTATTTTTCTGTTAGAGGATTTTGTTCACAATAATTAAATTTTGCTGAATACGATAGAAAAAGACGATTTTGCTGGAGTCAGGGAACATACAAACTTAGTTGATTTTTTTTTTAATTTTACATGATAAAATTCTTATTTTAAAATATGAGATATCAGCAAACCCTTCCCGTTCAAGTCATCTTATCTCAGAAAGAAGTTTAACGAATACATCGCTGTAATATAGGCAAGATTTTAACTATCTACGTGCCATTACATCCTCATTTATATTAAATTTCTTGTAGTTAGTTTTTTATTCTCCTCCTGTGATTTTTGTTATTGTTTTCTTATCGGAGTTTGAAAAGACAACACAGCGATAATGTCAATATTAAGAGAATGAAAATGGATAAATAATGACAAGTGTAGTCCTACAATCAAAACATTGCCTAGATGTAATAGTTTATTGATGGATAAATGTTCAGAGCTAGCTTCCAACTATTTGAGATATCAGCCATACAAATCAAAATAGCATCAAACGACACTTTTAGATAATATATTTAACCACATCATAATGTTCAAAGAATTTCGCCTTCTCTGTTTAAAAATTTATTGTACTATTGCAACTAGTCTGTTTTTTTTTGTGTTTCTCTTTTATTTTACGCAGCTGCCTGAAGATGCTTTTGTAATAGAAGCGAAACTAGTTGCAATAGTACAATTAATTTTTATACAGAAAAGGCGTTGTTTTTCTTTGAACATTATCGATTATACTCTGTAATCTTCTCAAAACCATAAATAATTAACCACATCAATAGATTCCTTTCGAACAGGTACTGTACCTATATTGACTTTTTCCACAACTTAATAGAACCTTCTGTATATTACAGTTTTCAAGTAATTATAGAAACAAAACTCATTAAACGCCAAAAATCATATAATTTATTCTTTTTCATATATAAATTAATATACAGTATAACGCCTAATGTTTTCATGTAATTGCGGAAGAACCGCCCCTCTAAAGATATCTTTAAAGAAGTCACAAAGTTTACTCTTTCATAAACAACACTGAAAACGGGAATTTGAATTACGTTTACAAGTTATCACTGAAAACTGAATTTCACCTACGTTTACAAATCATAATATCCTTCAGTATAGGCAACCAAACAAACAGTGCAGTTGTACAGTATACCTGTTAAAGCTAAAAATAATGCAGAACAATCAATTCACGATTGTAGCATTGATATGCAAATACATCAATAAACTAGCATGATCACTGTATTTTAACTAACAGATAAACAGATGTGTATTTTCAAAGTGAGACGTATGTAATTAATTACATTGTGAGAAATCCATGACATCTTGATCCAGAAACAAAGATTATTATATTATTTTGCGCTTTAATTTGGTAGTACAGTAACACGGCTGTACGGTATCAGTGTGTTAGATATTGTTGCTTGAAAATCAGCCCAAATACTTTTGACCCAGCCTGTATAGTATACAGGAGTGGCAGATATTATGAGGAGCGTTCTGAAAGAAATTGAAATGAGGTTGCAGTTTAAAGAGAAATTCAATCGATTCAATCGATTGAATATAAACTTACACATAAGAAGTGCCAAACTGTTACTATTGTTCATTGAAAATTTTATTAATCTGGCTACAGTGTCTCGAGAGTAATAACTCTGCAAATGAATAATATTGATGAAATTATGGTTATGAGGTGTTGTCTCATAAGATTTACATTGTAGTCCATCAAATATTTGGGGGTGATAATAATGTTAACTAGACAGGGCTTGAAATAACTGTAAAAAACTACCTGCCCTTCGGGAAGGTGATCTTCCAAAGTTACCTTCTTAATAATAATTATATCGGTCCGGGCTGTCTAAAATGAAAAAAAAAGATTTTTTTTTAAGTCATTGTTATGTCATTAAATTAATGCCTTTCTTCACACATTTTACTCCATAAAAATGTGATTTCAGAAATATGCTGTAAAAATCTGTTCTATTATGTGTGGAATAATTATAGTATTGATATTTTTTGTACAGAATCAACATCTGGCAACTTACTGTAAGAGATAATGCGAGTTCTTGCGATATATTGCTTATAATAAATTACGGTAAGCATACCTTTTCAATGTAATAACGAACTTATTAAATTGTAAAATTATTAAATTTTTACATCATCTGTATTTCAATGAAATTTTAAATCTCTCAGAGCTTTTAACATCCAGAAACGAATATTGCTCGCACACAAAAATAATACTGCACCGATGAACAGTTAAAATTAACAGAAAAAAAGAGTCAAGAACTACAGAAATGTAACAACATTTCTGTAATATTTTCACTTTTTATTATTCTTTATTGAAGTGCTATTACAATATTGTAAACTAGATATTACATCGTATTACATGCATTATCACTCAATAATGACAATTTTACTATTAATAAATAACGTTACTGTATATTATTTTAACTAAATATTACTTTTTTTTACACCTGCCCGGCGGACCGGTAACTATGAAATTTACCGGCCGGACAGTAAAATTACCGGTCTCATACCGGTTGATCGGTGCTTATTACTTCCAGCCCTGTTAACTAGCTAAACTGTGGAATTTCGGATTTTATTATTTCAAACGGGAATAAAAGGCTTGTATTTTAAATTGAGATCAGAGTGAAAAAAGCTGCAATATCAGGAACGGCTGCTCAGGAATCATTGTAATCGACGGAATAGTTTTTAACATACTGTACAACCTCGTTTCAATTATACTTTCAAAACACCGTGGTATATTGACTATTTTAGAACGAAAAATCTTTCATCGCCAAACAAAGTCAATAAGAAAGCAACTAAATAATTATTATTTGTATTAAGATATATACCGTTAATTTACTTTATTATTATGTTATTCATTCTATATAAGAAAAAAGACCATTATAATCATTGTCATAAAGGAAGTGATGTGAGATGTGACTGATCTATATATAAATAGACAATGATGTAATGGAAAACAGCCTTTCTAGCCCATTGTCTACTTCCCAACCTATTCATCCAGTTTTCATACTATTTACGACTTTATGAATGAAGTTGATTCATGTAAAAATACTGGAAAATGAGATGCAATATTGGATCGCTGACAGCTGGCTTTACAGTTCTTCTGTTTTGTTATTCTGCCGACTGCAGTTTATATTGAAAATAAAATTAGCATCAGCTGTGCAAATGGGTATAGTGAACTTAAAACATCTTTGAGAGCTGCTTTAGAGTCAAAACACACAGGGGTGACGTCAGCGTCGTGTCCAACAGGGGGTCAGTGTATGTCCGAGGGGGTATGACAATTTAAAGACAATGTGTTTAAATTCGAAACCCGTGGTCTCAATTCTTTTACTTTTTTGTTATTGTAAGCACAATTAGAAACACTTTTAAGAGTATGCCATAAATTTCGACGCCCCCTGTATACTATATTATAATTATAAAAGAATAAGAAGTAATAGCGCGAAATTTTTGTTTTTTAACACCAAAAAAGGAGGTTCGGGTATCAAAAGATAGTTTTTGTGTTCGACAGACTGTGTCCGACAGGGGGTCCAGGTCTTGTCCGAAGGGGGTGCACTTGCACCCCCTGACCCCTTCCTAGCGTCACCACTGAAAACACATCAAAAACATGATCACATGACAGTGTATAAAGAAGAGTGTGTTTATTGGGGGTGTGGGTGCACCATCATCATACCTATAAGAGTATACAACTGTAAATTGTAAACTAAGGTAGTTATATTTTTCTTTGAATATATTTGCAATGACTTGTATTAATTAAAATACGCAGTAGAATTACAACTGCGCCCATAATAAAAATATCAGTCAGTATTAGCATATGTGCAGACGTTTTTGCTCTGACACTCCTTTTAAACGTAATTATATTTCAAGGTTCAAATCAGATGCACTAATTGATCTAAGGAAGTGAGTGAAATATTACAATAAAACGTTCCAATTTGTATGATACTTCTTCCTCAACGGAAGGGAATAGCAATATACGTATTAAAACCGACATTGAGAACAGGTTTTAAAACAAAGACTAGGAATTAAACAGTATAGAACCACTCCCAGTACCAACACGAAATAATTTCATTAGTTATAGATCATAGATTATCATCTTTTCTGTATTACTGGCTGCATATATTTTTTTTTTAAAGATGAGTGTTGTAATTGGCTGTATTATAATAGTAGACAAATAATAAATACAGAATTTATATTATTACAGCAGGAATAATAGAAGGGAATATTTTAGTTTCTTTCTTTATATCAAATTATAGAAAAAAATAATGGTTTATTTTCTCGCTAACACAGATTATTATGTATTACATCTAAAAAGACATAATTATCATCTAAAATTTTTATTAATACATATAATAATGTTTTATAATTTTTTTATTGTTAATTTAAGTTGCAGTTATTATATATTATATAATTATAGTTTATTAGAGGCCATTGCCTGCAGGATTAAGTGACAGTTAAGAAACATTCTATATAATTATTAAGCTGATGTTTAAAATATTTGGAATATTATAAAAGAGTTGTAGTTGGAATGGATATGGTTTATTATATTCTGATCCAACTATGAGGAAACCGGAGAACATCAAATTGTAGACAAATTATATAATATTATTATTATAATGCAGCAACAGCTTGAGTTTTTAAAATTGACTCCGATTCAATTTTCTATATTATTTAAAGTACAAATTTTAAGAACAGCATCTCACACTAAGGGTATTATTTACGGTGACTATAAATTGTTTTTACATTTATATTATTTATGACAGCAAAAAAATAAAAGGGAATGACAGAGTACGTAATTTTCTTTATTAGGATGAAAAAAACATGTGAATTAATGCTATAATAGTAATTTTACGAAGAGTTCAAGGAATTTATAGAACTTTCGAAAAGATACTGAAGACTACGTTTATATTCATTAATATTTGACAACTAATTATATTAATTAATAGTCTTTTGTTTGTAATGTTACCATCAGTTACGGCAGAAATGTTTTGAGGTTAATAAAAGTATAGAAGTCCTTAGCACGTATTTTGCATCTTTATGCCTCAGGTAATTCAATAGACCTTTTATTCAGTTGAAAAGTGATTTGTTGAGGGCTGAAATTTAGCCAATACAATATATGAATGCGAAAATAAAACTTATACAGTATACCCAAATTTGTAGTTTCAAAATTTTTGTAATAAATTAAGCACAAAATGGGGCCATTTCGTTTTTCTAATGATAACAGCCTATTTATGCCTTCAATGTTTAAGAAAGTTTTAATTTTGTAGTTCGAGAAAAAGAACTGTTAATTTGCCATGAAGAACTTGATTCCGATTTGAAACCCTCTATAAAGTTTCAGAAATATCCATTTAGTTTTTTTTTAATAAAATGTACCTTTTCAAATTTCTATTAATACGAGATAAGGATCATGTAACTATTTGTTTATTTGAAGAAGCCATCATGTATCAACACTGTCAAAACTAGAAGTTCTACTCAATCATGTTCCTGGAATAATAATACCTAATTTGTGGAAGAAAAATTTTCAACATAAAATTTCTGTGATGGCTTCATTTTGAATATTTGTTGTTTTTGTTAAAGGGATTCTGATATTATATTTTTTGTAAATTTATTTTCATTTGAAAATGACATTGTATAAATGTTGAAATATTATGATGTCTTAAATCATATTGGCTGCTTTATTACTCCAACCCTTACACTAAAACTACTTTATAATCGCCCTGATGTAGGCCTACTAATGCACACACGCTCATGGCTCTTCTTTAATATAAAAATAAAAATAATAAAAAAATTGAAACAATAAGTCATTCAATTTTTAATGGCAATTATATTACAGACTTTTTAAATGCTTTAATTTCAACCTACTCTTCATTTATTTTCAAGGAACTATATTTATGTTAATATATTTTTATTCCTTACACCGACATTTGAAAGGTATGTCTTTTGTTACTCCATACAAAATGTTAATTCATCAATAATTTCCTGAATCTCTGAAAACAAAAGACGCTTCTGAAATCCAAGGTCCATTATGTCTATATGACAGACCTACCTCTATAGAAACAATCAGCTTGGGATGAACGATCTATTTTGGCCTTGCTCAATCCTGATCCTGTTATTATGCATAAAAATATCATAAAAGTCTCGGTTCATTTTAGATATTATTTCACTTTGTTTAAATTATATATTTTATTAATGGAACTTGGTTTTATAGATGTCCTTCGGTTTAAATTTAACACATCTTCTCTACACACAAGGTCTTACGCACCCTCTAGCAGGGCAATAAATATTTTGGAATAATTATGATGAAATTAAATGGATCTTTTGGGCGAGGGAATCTGTAGAACATAATGTTCAATAAGAATGCATGTTTATTTACTTGCTTTTTGAGACGTAATATTTCTGTATGGTATTATATTCAATAGAGTACATCTGGGCAAAACAAAATTTTTTACGTAAAATAAATTACTTTACTGTATTTGTTTCAGTTAAACTATTTTTTCTACTAAATTTGTTGTTAAACCTGTATTTTTTTACAGCGGGAAGCCATCTTTTCCAATACACGGATCCCGTTTTACTTTCTCTGTTCTCTATTGTATTCTCTTTCCCAAGAGACCGCTAAGGTGTGTTGGAAAAAATGGCTTCCCGCAGGAAAAAAAACACCCCTTTAAGAAAATATATGTATCTTACTGTACCTTACATCTAAAAAAATTACATGTTAAAACCGAGTTTTCTATATTTTGCATCATAGACGTAGACATTTTCTTCAATGAAAACTATACTTTAGCTTATGTCAACTTATAATGATTTTTTTTTAAGTTTCCAATATCCAACAGGACATTGCTCTTTGCTCCGGTGTCCACGCCATTGGGTCTACCATACACAAATATTAATCTCCATTGGGGTTTCCTCTAGAAATCTACCATTATTTCGTATTAATGTATTTCATCGAAGCACTAACTTATGTAAACAATCGGAAATGCATAACACAATCTTCGGTTTACCCCAAGGAAGTGGCTTGTACGAATATTCAGTACCAATACGCGTGTTTTACATAAAATACGTCATAATGCTGAGGTTAATAGGAAATTCCGTTATTACCAGTTGTTAAAATAGGAAGTGCTAATTATGAATTTAGTATTCTAGTCACAACATTTCATTGACTAAGAGTTTCGTAGTAAACATAGTGTGAATGGGATGAGTTGTTTATTATTCATGTAGTAACTGTGTGTATAGTAATTCGTAGTATATTTGAATGAATATAGTAGTACATTACAAGTTATATACTGTAATAGACTGATTCAATAAAATAACCCTTAATAGATATCTCTTTTTACTAAGGAGTAATAGTGCTCGATTGTGGAATAATTATTCTTTGCGTAACGAAATTAGTATGATTATAATTATTGAGTCTTTATATTAAAAATAATATCAGAGAAAAAGCTCTGATATAAGCTTTTTGTACCTTTGGTTTAATGAATCGTTTAATAAACTACATTATGTTTAATATTGATTTAAGAAAATACTTAAGGTAACTTGTTAGATACCAAATATTAAAATGTTCATAATATACTAATGAGTCAAACATCCTAATTGTAAAAGACATTCTGTTAATTTCTTTTATAAGTATAGTTCCTTAATATTTAAATAATTCTACGCTAGATATGCAATACCGCTGCAAAATAAATTTACAAATATTGTGAGCATTTGATTGGTTAAAATGGTGAAGTAACCATTTCTACTACATTTTTTTTACTGCAAATATAAAACTGTTGCCGAATGCCAACAAACTAGTGCAAAAGTAAGAAACACCCAATGCAAACAAGTAGCACTCACCATACAGTAATGTTTTTCTTTTCTTTTTCAATTTAATACTTACATTGTTATGGGTATTGCGTCATTGTGAACTTCTTTACACCTAAAGTGAAACAAATCTGTGGCAATGTTAGTACTGTATAAACCCTGGGTGTTACGGGTTATTATACTTGATTGAGGCGCGTAGGTTGCAGAGACTTCAAGGATACTATGGGAAAGAAATTGGAATGCGTTTTTGGAAATGTACTCTGTTAAATTCGAAATAAAATGGAACATAATACAGTTGTAGTATAATAATATTATGAGGTATGTGAAAAAAGAGTAAAATTGGTATTTTAAGATAATGCAAATCAATATAAATGTTCGATAATAATTTGTTCCTCCCTTGAGATTTGACTGCATCAGCCGGTGTTTGAAAACCGGAGTAAAACTAACACAAATACTCGTATATTACAAAAAAAAAAAATTAGTACGAGAAATCTTGGTTCTTGTTTTGTGAAGTGGCGATTGAATTCGTAGATTTTACGGTTTTAGAGATGACTGTTACAATAATTACCACAATAGTTGAATTATAAACCTCGATAATCACTGACTTAACGTGAGGAAGCTAGTATAAAAATAGATTTTAATAATGCTCCCTAAACTGCAATCTATTTATTTGATTTGAAGTCACGTATTTTTGTAATAGAAGAAAAGTGCTCTAAATTATGTCTTGCAATCATAATTAAATTATCATTCATATACAGTAACCTTGCATTAATAATATGAAGAATGTATTATAACTTCCGTAAACCAGCAATAGGTGCAAAAGAGCTCAGAGGCATCAATAATAAAAATAATAATTCTCTTAACCACTAATGAAAAATAATAATTTCAATCCCTTAACTAATTGTATAAGAACTAAAAACGACCTTGTAAGAAGTAACGAAATAAACATTAAAAGAAAGCATGATGTGTTATAATAGATGTAAACTGCACCTTAAAAAGAACTTGCAGCAATTAGTGAGACACTAAAAGAACAGTGTAATGAGATTTCTATTTTTTCTGTTTAGTAAGGTCAAGAAAAACAGTAGCTTTGTTCGGACATCGCAAGTTACAAGGTATTCTGGTAATAATTCTTCGGTCAAACATTGAAAAGGAATTAAGATCTCCGTAAAAACGAGTTTTTATTGTTTGGAAGCGGATTTTGGGATTTTATTGCAAAGTTGATGCAATGCCTCTCGTTAAAACATCGACACATTTGCAAGTATGTAGTCATGAATAGTTTAAAAATAAGTGTAATAAGGAAAACATAAAATATGTTGCGAAGAAATAAACATTGTAAAGCGACAAAATAATTGCAATGTTGTGATGACTCCAGTCGCTGATGTTATTTGACAACAGGATTTTAGATAATCTTGCGCATTCTTCTTTTTCTTGTACATCAAAATGAATATATTAATGATGTAGCAGAACTGCAAAGTTCTGCAAAAATATAAATATATACGAGTGTATATATTTCAATTAATAGAAAATGAGATATTTTGTTATGGTGCGTGGAACTGCACGTACATCGAAATTGAATCCAGGACCTCCAGCACCACAGGGTACCAATAGAGTACGACGATTCTTTTGTGTATATAGTCAATACAATATACGATGAAATGCTCCAGTAATTTCATATTATAATCTATATAACTGCTCCCCATACATTATTCGCTTTCATTAGGCTGTGCCTATTATCATACATTTTAATTAATGCTTCACATAATTAATTTGAAGCCTAGTATCAAAGAGTAATTATATTTATCTGAGTCCTTCACATAAGAACTGCCTGGAGAGATTTAAAATTCAATTATTGCAGTCTTTTGTGTTTTCAAATTAAATAATAAGGTGCAAGATCGTTACAGTATAATTATTTCATGTTTTGTCAACCGCCTTGGAATCTCACCTTTTTAATTTAGTGATTTTAAATACAATGGAAATTGGTTCACCGAGAGCAGAAATGCATGATTCTTATTATATTTCACGGACAAAAAGACATGCAATCAATTATTTGCTTGATGTTGTACCTGAAACCCTGACCCTAAAGAATCAGTACCATTTTTCACTAGAATAAGGTAGCTTAAAATGAAGGGGTTTTTTACTCATACTCTGCCTAACCTTTACAGTATAACACTGTAAAGGTTACGCAGAGTATGAGTTGTATATGATAGAAGATAAATAAAATTGACACAGCTAAGCAGTATTTCAATTTATTGCTTAACAAGTTTCATCCTCAGGGGGAACTTCTAAAACAAACAAAAATGCATGAGAGTTGGCGTGAGCGAAGAAAATTTTGAAAAATTACAATGAAAACTCCTTGTTTCAGACCATTTTTACTATATTTTGAAGAATTTTGGTCACATATTTCTAAAAAAATATACGTTTTGATTATTATTAGTGTTATTTTTTTTTATCTCTATGAAATAATTTGATTTGCAATTAAAGGAGGGGCGACGCCCCTTCTCAAATATAACAGGAGTGGCGGTCGCCCTCTCTGCTTCCCTCCCCCCCAGCGTCGAGGTCCCTGATCTTGTGATCAAAACCTCTGCTCATCCTACAACCTGCATACTTTACAGAACCAGTATAGTTACAAAGTATACATAAGTATTCGAACCAGAAGATGAAGATACGAGTATTTAAGAAATCGGTAAATTTCTTTTGAGTTATAAGTTTTCAAGTATCTTTATTACGCACGTAAAAACCATGCAAAGTTCTAGTAAATGGAAAATGAGGAACTTTCTGGGTGCGTAGTAGAACAGAATTTATCATTTTCAGAACTATGTATCTAGTACTTTAAAACTAATAAAAATTTAGAAAAGAAAAAAAATACAAGCCGTATGATTTTACTAATAGTTAAAAAAGGATATGTGTCATTAAATTATAATTAAAAATATCATTTACACAAAATATTAGAAGGATGATCCATCAATAATCGAATTAACACAATTGACAATACCTGTTAGGAAGGACTCCTTTTTCCTAGCAAGAAAATGGAGATGGGAATAATTGAACTGACAGATTATCACGGTTTCTGGTTTACAAGTCTCATTAATTCAATGATCATGAGTCCATTTTTAATTATTTAAATCCATTGATGTCTCAGCTGATTATCAAGAATGAGCACTACTTGCCAAAAACATTATTGTTCACAACCGTCTTTGGTCTATTTCAAAAAATCATTTTGTTGTTATATTATGAGTATACCTTCTACATTTCTGATGAAAGGATCTATTAGTGCAAAACGTGATTTGTATTTTAATGACGATGCCTGCAGGCTGACACACCTTAACACCAGAACAACAATTAAAGTTTAAATCACGTATAAATTTTCGATGATAGTGAATGATTATATACTATTAGAAATATAAACTACCAATTTTTACCATTTGAGATACCATTGTATACATTGATTGATTATACGGAAATTTAAAAATAAATTTGATTGGTGGAATGAATGCGAAAATAATAATTGAATGGATTGGTATGTCGTTCTTATCGCTGAATCATTCCATTTAATTTGAGAGTAATAATAATATTTTTGAAGTGTTCACCATTTTCCTTGTGCAATTATTTGGGATAGTATTTAATATAGGCGTATAATGTTGCTGAACCACAATGCAATTGTCATCTAATATTCAGACACTTTCATGTTGATAATTATGCTGGATCTTCAATACAGTATATGGAATAAACAAAACACAAAAATGGTGCGTTGAATGACCTTTATTCCAGCAGTATGTTTGTTCATATATAT
>JAQIWE010001147.1:0-17033 GCA_034698565.1 Campodea plusiochaeta
CATGAAACAATTAAAAAATACAATAAAAATATCATTAAATTAATGTCACTTATTTCAAATGCCCCCCCCCCTTTTTTTTGCTCTCCTCGTCAATTTCATTCACTCAAAAGCAGAAAGCGAGTATAGATGTCTTCGGCGAGTATGATAAAAGAAAGGTTTACTAAAGTGAAAAGTTATGTTGTATGAATAGTCGTAAAACACATAATATGCAGTACGGGTTCTAGAATTACCCAGGATAATTTCACAGAAGTATGGCTGTTTGGTATTCTTTTTAAAAGATTTTCAGAGAATTTTCTCCACTTATTTCTTCCTGATCATGAATATTGTTTTCTAAAAAATATATATATAGATACACATACTCTGTATTATGTTTAGTTTCACAATAGCAGGTATGGTTTCGTAATGTGGACTTGTTACAGGTTTAGTCTAATATGTGACATTTGCTATAGTCTATAGCAAATGTCACATATCAGACTAAGCCTGTAACAACTTCAGATTAGGAAACCATACCTGCTCCAATATTTTCTGCGACATGATAAAATATAAGAGAGAAAGCATTATTAAAAATAATGAAACATAATTCATTACGCAACAAAACATACTACACTGATCATAATTTTGACTAACTATTCTGTCTGCTGCAACATTCTTCAACATTCGCCAATTAATTATTCACAAGTCATGTACGAGTACAAGATCAGTGAGAAGCTCTCAGTGCAGAATGCCAGTACTAATCAATCAATCAATTTATAGATTGGTAAGAGTTCTCTTTAAAGTGAAGCTGGAGATGGACCAATTTTAAATATAAAACCTTGATTAAAAATATCCTATATTTTTTTTTATTTTTGTTGGATTACGGAAATCACTGTCATTTGAAATGAAATTAAATAAAGGAACTTAGCTTTCAGAAGAGTTTCTCAATAAGTAGCTATTTTGGAAAAATCATGCAATCTATTTTTGCAGTTGTTCAAGTGTGATAAAATCGCATTTTGATCAGGTCAGTTTGTTTTCGTTTCAGCCTCTTGAATGGAATAATATAAAAGATCTATATAAATGGTCTATAATCATTCCGGTTATTAAAATTTAATTTATTTTTTAAATGTACTGCTGTACAAGACTTAATTTTTGGAAGAATTTAATTAATAAATTGAATAAGAGTAAAAGAAATAGTTACGTCAAGTTTCAGTATAAATTATTCAATTGTATTTTATTCAATTTTCATCAAATGATGGTCAATGGCATACCAATGTAGATAGATTATAAAATGTGTTGAAATTACAAACAATGTTTGAATTTTTTGAGAGTTGTTGACTACTCCTCCCCCCCCCCCCCCTATAAAAACATTTATAATATCTTTTTGAAGATGACAGTAGACAGTTCTTTAAAAAAATCTTGGGTTATCAACACTTTTTTTTAATAAGTTCAGAAATCTGGCAGCAGAAATAAACAATATTTTCTAATTGAATTTATTTCTCAGAATCTGCATTTCATTTTCATTTTTTCGAAATTAAACTTCTCATTCGTTTGTCTGTTGTTTAGAAATTTCGTTATTTTCATATTTGTTTTCTCGTAAAATTACAATACAGTTTCAAAACTTTCAACTTCGAAAGGTCTGTCCCCAGCAGTACTCTTACGACTCTTAAAACTCCTTTTTTGACATATTTACTAGCTGTAATCATGGGCGCCGAGTTTTGGAAAAGTCAATGGGTGCAAAACCAGGATCGAATTCAGATCCAAATTTCGGGGGATATAAAGTCTGCTAAATTAGGACAGCTTCGCAGACCTTCCGCGAAGCGCCACCACCATGGTTGGCGCGAGCGAAGTAAATTTTGAAAATTATTGTTAAAAACACACTATTTTAGACAGTTTTTGCTGATATTTTGTACAATTTGACCACAATTTTCTATTTTTTTAGTTTTGATATGTTTTCTGCATCCTTCTGTCTGCCCATATATTTTGAAAGAATGGCAATAAAACTGCAGGTTTTAAGATCTTTTTTTAACGTATATTTAATTAAATAGATTACGTTAATATTCGGACCATATTTATATCTAGTATAATTTGTGAGAAATAAAACTGTAATAGTAATGCCATCAGTCATAACAGAATAAAATTTGATATGATATCATATTAATTGGAAATTTCTTGCTTTGTTAATAAATGTAGCAGTTAATGTGGAGAAAATTTCAGTATTTTTGCTTGTTTCCTCTTCAGTGAAGCCTGTAAATGCAACAAAAGGCAAAAACTTTCACTATCAAACTATAGTTATAACCTATTCGTGGTGAGAAACATGTTGCTGTTACCTGTTAGCATGTTACAATGCATGTCAGATTACAGCTAGTGCATAAAATAGGGATGAAGAAATCAAATACAATGATGACAGGGTGACGGCCGAGCGAATTTTTTGGAGCGTTATTAAAATTTATGGAGATTATAAACAAATTCTTGTTAAAAATCCAATGGGTGCATTGCTCCCATTGGATTATTTCAATGGGTGCAATTGCTCCGCTGCACCCATGAAGTCGGCGCTTATGGCTGTAATAGATTATTGTGATGTCTAAGCTGAAGTATGTACGCTTGAAAATACATTATTTATTTTTATTCTTTTCCTATTTTTGCACCGATCACAATATTATTATTTTAGACTGGAATATTGTAAAAACTGTAGTATTCTTATTATAATAATGGTAAAAACATTTATTCGGCAAAAGGAAAATCTTATTTCTTTTTATAAGTACATTTTGTAAAATCAAATAATATTAAAACACAAAAAGTATTAAAAAATTTCCTGTCAATTTTACAGGATTCATAATTTTTTAATTTTACTTTCGACTAATAGCAGTTATATTATGTGATTTATTTGTTAGCGTCGTGGACAAGTTGATTAGACGGTTGTACACTTGTACTAGTAACACAAAGATCGTGGGTTCGAGTCCTGCTCTGACAGATTTTTTTTCTCATTTGTTATATGTTTATTTTAATGTTTGAAATCAGGAAACATATTTAATTAATATTTAATATAAAATTTTCAACCAATAACGACTAAAAAGCAGAATGAATTCTATTGTATTTTCCTGTAGCTTTCTAACAGGATTTTCCCGTAAAATTGAACACGAATATAATAGGCTCAAAAACAGTGTGCAAATCCTATGGAATCTAACATAATTATATTGGTTGAATTAATCGATTCATTTCTCTCGGTGTGGAACTGTTGTAATATAAATTGTATTAGTTCTTTTTATCATAATACTTCAAAGAACAGTAGTATATACAGTATTTTTTCTAGTCACCGTTTATACTTTGCAATAGAAATGACTTATTTTCCATTCGGTGCTGTTAATTTATAATATTTGAGGCTCAAACTATGAAATATATGGATTCAATTCTTTTGAATATGTAGTGGAAAAGTAGTAGAAACTTGAGAAAAATAAATAAAATAATGACCAAAGTTTCTGTAAAATCAAAGAATTCGAAAACGACAGGAATTGTGTTACTGTTACATCATTATAAAAACGTTAAAATATATTATTATTATTATTATTCTATTTGATTTGGAATGACACCAATAATCATAAATATTGGCAAAATTGAATGAAAATGTCAGATTTTCTTACAATAATTATATTATTTTGTTACTTCTACAAAAAAGATTTTCTATATAGAAAAACTACAAAATATATCCGGAGACGATTGGAAGTAGAGACACGACTAATGTACTGATGTGAAATATAATGTGGAACATGAAAATGATTAAGATATTCGCGGTTTCAAACCACTCTTACTATTCGAAATCATATTCATAAAATAGTTTTTATAATTTTATCAGACATTATACATAAATTTAAATATTGCTCACTCGCATCAATTAGACTATTTAATTAATACCTATATATAAATACGTTGCAGAATTTGCCAATAGATGGCTCAGGTATAGTATTGATAATAATAACATTGCAAGAAAAAATAAACTGTATTTTTATTCAGCAAACTACTTCATTTTTTATTTGTATATCGATCTACAAATGATCTAATGTAATACTCTTTTAAAATTAGTAGTTCTTGAACAATATTTTGTTATAATCTGTTAAGTAATAAAAAATATTCTTTCGTAGATACGTGGAAATGATTATCAGGAAGGTTAAGTTAACAAGCTGTACGTTTATTCCAAATTTGAGAATTTTTGAACAGCCGATATAATTATGCCTTCGAGTAAAAATCGGCTCCTAATTAAAAATATCTAAACATTGTAAACAAAAGTGAAGATCATCACACATCTCCAAATGCATCCAATAGTACCAATACTTTTTTGTCGAAATTAAGAATACATATATCATATATATTTGTAATTCATGGTCATATTGGGAAAATTAAATAAAAAATAATGATAAATACTGGCAAAATTAAATGAAATGTATCACATATCTTGTACAATATATTATTATGTTACTTCTACGAAAAATATTTTTTTATATGTGATTAAATAAAAAGTGTAAGCGGAGACAATAGGAAACAGGGATACTAATGTACTACCGATATGCAATGTAATGTAAAACATGAAAACGATTCAGATATTATATTACGGTTACTATGTGAAATCATATTGATGAAATTGTTTTTTAATGTTATCAAACATTATACATAATTTTAAATATTGGTCACAATAACTATTTTAATTAATACTCATTGATACATTGCAAAATATGCCAATAGATGAACCAAGTATATAGCTATACGAAAATAATAACATTGCAAGAATAAAATAAAGTGTATGTTTATTCAGTATACTATACTTCATTTTTTATCTGTATATTAATCTAAAAATGATCTCGTGTAATACTGAGTAATACTCTTTTAAAGTTAGTAGTTTATGTACAATATTTAGTTATAATGTGTTAAAGGGTTACTTGCAGCTAAATTGACTTTCTGATATTATGACATAATATTAGTCTTCTTGATATAAATAACTCATATTATTTTTCATACCTCCCAAAAAGAACCGATTACGGAGATATTCACCTTAGAAAATGGAAGAAAATAAGCTGTAAGGTAGCGGAGCAAACGTTACCCAAAACAAGACAACTGCTGATATATGAATAAAATGATTAATTTGCATTATTTTTAAGTCAGTTTTGTTACTACTTAATATATATGTCTTCTGATATGTGATTTTCAGCGAATAATTTGCATATTTTTGCAAGGAAGCGAAATTAAGCAGGTCGATTTGTGCTACCTTGTGGAAAATCTATCGACTATACAGAAATATCTCTTGATCCGTTGGGTCAAAAATGTCAAACCTTTTGTAAAAATTCTTTAATAATATAAGTACAAGAAAATCACATCTGCAGGTAACCCTTTAAGTAATTAAAAAAATTCTTTCATAAACGTATGGAAATGCTTCTAAGGAAGGTTTAATTTAAGAAGCTATCGTTTTCTAATTTCTCAAGTCGAGTGAATATTTAAACAGTCGATATAATTATATCATCGGATGAAAAATCTACTATTCAATAAAAAGAAATAAATATTGCAAAGAAGGGTGGCGATTAACATGAAAGCTCTCGTTTTCTTAACAAAACCTTTGTTAACAATCTACTGTAAAGGGTTTCAAGATAGCTTTAAGTATGACAAAATCTGAATTTTTAACTGAATAAAGGTAACAACATTTGCTGCAATATATTTGAAAGTTCAATAAAATCGGAATAATACTTTTTGAGATATGGAAGAATTCCAATTACTTTCGGTACTTCCCTCGTATTTTGTTACAACCTTTATGGCCCTTTTAAGAAACCTACTTTTTGACTTAGTGTGCTCTGTATAGCATATTTCAACAATATACTACATCAATAACAGCATAATTATTAAAAGGAGGAGAGTAGTAAAAAATGAAGAAAAATGAAAAATATTGTTTACTACGGAATGACATTATTTCATCAAAAATATAATTAATTTACATTACTTTAAGTATTGTCACTTTTTAGCTGAAAAATTGAGAAAAACATGAAATTTTCATTATTATCAATGTCCACGGATTATTTTATATACGAGGCCGTATTTGCAGTAATACGTTAAGGAGTGTTATCAAACCATATATTTTCAGAAAGAAAACAACATCATCTTCCATCTACTTTTCATTTCAACTTTCTAACTTCAATATTTTAGATTTTATTATATTTCAACCAAGTGTCCCAATTTTTGGCCCACCCTGTATAGTAACAAATAACATTATTAAAGTTTTCTATTAAAAATGAAACAAATTAAAAATGTTCCTTTAAAGAAACTTCGCTGAAATATTCACAAAGAATTTTGTTTCATTTATGGATTTTTCACTCTTATTAATGGAAAACTTTAACAATAATGAATCCATGTCTCTCAGAAGCAAAATAACATTATAATAAAATTCTTCATTATCAATAGCACCATTTCTATATCATGGATCATTTAAAATATATTAAATAGGAATGAATAGTTACATTCATATAATAATATTGCTGAACCTTGCAATTTCATACATTGCTGTAGATTACATAGAAAAATTACATTATTACATTTTTTTAAAGTTACAGAAATTGCATACTTTCGATTTCAATGATGATAATATATTTTTTTTAGTTAGAAAACTAGCCTAGACTATAACTATGCAATTTCAGATGTCGCTTCTTTCAGAAAATGGTTACAATTCTTAAAAATACCATAACTAACTTTTGTAGGCCAACACTATTTCAAAGTAAGATGGAGATTTTGAAAGAAAATTAGTAGAGTTAAAAAAATATTTACCTTAACAATATAATAACTACAATTGCAAGTGCAAAAATTTTTTTGAAATAAATATTTTTTTCATAAAGAATTTCATATAAGATATAATTGGACATATAAGATATAATTGGACATATAAGATATAATTGGACATTGTTTCAACATTTTTTACTGCGTTATTACTGTGTTATTCTTATATGTTACTATGTTATTCTTAAAATAAGGAGGACACTTAACTTTAAATTTTATTTTTCTCTGAATGCAACAAGATACAAAAAATTGAGGACATAGGTGCTAGAATATCTACAGTTTAAACTTTAAAATACTCATGGTACCCGTAGTAAAGTAACTATAGTATGAATGACAGTAATTAAAAAAAAAATTAACTTATTGCGTTAGTCAATATATTTTCTGTGAAATTTATTTCTTCTCCAGAAATATATTCGTACAGTTATATAATTTTGCCTTTCTCTTCTTCAGAAAAGTTGAAGTGACACTTCCTTCTATTCTGGGCCTATGGTTGCCGCACCGTTAGGATGTGGAGAGCAACCATCAGTTGCTGGTCATATAGTATGACAGAAAAACATCTTTAAATTTATCCTTTAAAGTGTCCGATAATTGAAATAATTTAATAAAAACATCCGTTTTTAATAACAATATCCGAACTGAAATCGATCATTGTACGCTCTTGAAAGAATTAGCTGTAAAGTCGCCAAGAGACATGGTGGAATACTCTCGCTCGAATGTGAAGAAAATGGTTAATTTGCGTTATTGTTGTGTCAAATTTGCTATTAATTTGCTGATATATTGTTATTAATAACATGTTTGAATACTTTCGCTATACAGAGGAAGAAAACTATTCATTTTTTTTGTTTGCTTGTTTGTTTCGGGTAATTCTGTTCTGCCTTGTAGAACTTTTATAAATCAAAATACCTCTTGACTAGTTGTGATAAATAATTATATACATTTCCTAAAAATATTTAAAAATGTCAGACCTTTACAAGAAAATCACAAAACAATGGAAATTCGTTAGGTGCAGTTTTAACCCTTCAAAGAAACACAAATTCTTTCATCTTTCGACTGGATATTTAGCAGTTTAAAAACTAATCAATATTAACTTTAAAGATTACGAATAACAAAAAATACAATATTTCTCTTATATACCACGTAAACACTTCCTCCTACTTTATGGACAAAACTTAAAAACTTATTATTTTCATAATCTTTGGTAACCCACTGATGAAATATCATAATTATTTTAATATTGCATTGCAACTTACTTTGGTAATGAAATCAGATTATTATTAATTTTATAGTAATTGAAACATATTATTAACTGTTTTAGCTAATGATGAAACACAACTAATTTTGAATGTTTTTCCATCGGGTGAAGCCGGCGAACCAAGCAAATCACCATACAAAACGAAACTTTTATCTGACTAAACATGAGAATCACTAACTGATCTGCGTAGATAATTTATCTCTTCATTTAATTACAATATTACATATAGATATTATTTGACGATTCAATGCATCATCATTCATACAATACAATGATATAAATCCGAAATAAGATTTCTGGGAGATTGTAGTAAAAAATTAATTTTGTTATTCCAAGGACGAAAAAACAATCTTACACATTTACTTACTGATTTTACGAAGAAAAGGTGATGAAATTCCACATAAAGTTTTTTAAAAGGTAATTAATATTAAGTATCATCTTTCTGCATTTCCATTCCATATTGTCCCTATATTCCACACATGACTCGTCTCTGTACAACATGACTTTGTTAATTATCCTACGCTCACTATAACAAAAGAGTTTTCACGGAATCATCTTCTTTTCACTCATTTGAAATAATTCATTTCAAAAAGGGTCGATAAGGATTTACTTTATTTGTTTGTTTGTTATATTTTATTATAATAATTACAAAATAACTCCACTGGTAATTGTTAATAATACGTGTATTGTCACATTTTTAATGATTGAAAGACCTTTTTCTTATAATCATATCAATTTTAATGCACGAATTATACGATGCGCGTTGTGTGGATATATCTTTACAGCAACCTACTCTATATGCATAAATAAGGCTTAAAAATAAGTAATTCTTTTACACATTATTTTCGAGTTTATGTAATTTCGAATAGTTCATTATGTAAATTGCTTCCGTACATCTAAGCAAATATATAAATCAATAATAAAAAAAATAAATAAAGGTCAATATTATTTAAAATCGTCTTAGTTTTTTAGAATTTAAACCACACTATGTCAACTCTCAAAAATAAATTTCATGTTTACTCGAGAAACAGAATATTATATTAGAAACGATTTAGTCACTCCAATGTTTTATTTATCTACAAACAAACGAAATTTGCTGACTCACGATTTCAATTGTATATTCCGCAATTTAATATATTGTCATACTATTTATATACCGGCAATATGTAATTTTCAGTAGTAGTTTATGAAAAACGCTATCTATAAATAGTCTACTTTTCTATGTAATTTATCTGATAGCATAACATTTGAAATATTAGTATTATTATTTATCAAGTCAAGCGACACAACAAAAAAAAACTCGTAACTTTATTGTTTGTTGTAAAACAAATATTATCGTAACCTTACTGTTTGTTGTAAAACAAATATTAAGACTTTGTAGTTTGTAAAGATATATCAATAAAATTTTGGGGTATATTATATATAAATTATATATTTATTTTAAATCTAATATACTGATATATACTTTAATATAAAAATTTCCTACTCAGCAAATTTGAAAAGCTGAAAGTTTTAATATTATACTCAAGTAATTTTATGGAATTGGTAAATTTCAGTAGAGCTGAAATCGAAAAGAGTTGAATTTGGAATGCGTGTATATTTTTTGTAGTTGGGGAGTAAGAAAGAGTTGAAGAGAACTAAACTTACTACCGAAAGATAAATCTTTACTTATCTGAGAAAAATTTTGTTGTTGAACCATTGCCTAAAATTAGCTGTTCGTACTAGTGCATATAGCTGGTAGTATCTTTGCCATTCTTTCCTGCTGGAAATAGGTGAAAGCAGTCCTTCATTTATCATGTGTCATTTGTGAGTACCCCGGGTATTAAACCGACGCCTGACTGTTGGATGCTTTGATACTACTAATAGTCATACTCTTTGATATATTAAAATATATACAACCTACAAAAGAGGCATAGATTACCAGTCGTAAAATAATAATAAGCTTTGAGAACATTTTTACTGAACATATTGTCATGAAATATTGTTTTTGTTTCACCTTCATTTAAATTTATTTGTATATTTTCAAATATATATTTCACATCAGTAATAGAATATCAGCATTAGACTATTGTGGTGCTAACTAGGAAAAGGGAGCTGCAGTTACCACTGACGTAAATACAGTTTCAGAGTAATATAGTATAGCTTTCACTTCTTGATAAAAAATTATCAGTGCAGATTAAACACCAAATAACATTTCTTTTTTCTTTAAAAAAATGATGTTCAGTGCCATATGCGGCATCTATTTTTATTATTCAATATAAAATTATTATGAAAAGATAGAAGTAATTTACTTATTGAAACAATACATGACAACATGCTGACCCTATACGTAAAAAAAATCCATTCAGTAACACAGGGTACCAGTGCAATAACTTACATCGAATGCGTAGTGTGTACACATTACTTAATTTGCCAATAGATGGCTGTAACTATATACTGCAATAACGTCGTAATGAAAAGTATTGACACTCCTTTATTCAGATATTATTTAGTTGTTATATCAGTATGTCTTTTAACATGAAAAATGAATTGTAAGTTTTGTCTTAAATTGAACATTTACTGTAGAATATTTCAGTTATAAGTTGTTAAACAACAAAAACCTCACTTTTCATGGACATTACCAAATTGTTGGTACTGGTAACTTTAGTTAATAAAGTTAGTTAAAAAGGTTTATTGTAAAATTTTTGCCAGTAGTTAATACACTTTTTAGTGTGACAGACTACTATTCTTGAATAAACATTTAGGAGGTAAATCCTCCTTGGGCTACGGGTTTAATATTCAACCTTGGTATCAACTGTGAGCTACAACTAGAAAAGTAGAAATAAAGTATTCTGAGATTTTACAGTATAGAGAAGTACTAACGATGTACATAGGTGATCATAAAATAGACTACATTTCACAATAATATTTTTGACTTTTTATTAATAGTTTTCACACTTATTACTGATAAAACTGTACACTTTACATTTCTCAGTACGCAGAGTGTGCTATAGTGCACTCAATTTAGGTTCTGAGTTAGATTAGGCATATCGTTTTTATATTACAATTATGTTTTTTTATATTGATTTCAGTTTGCACTGTATAAACATACTTTATATTAACATGCCGTGACTTGTGCCTTTATCATAGGCTTTATCTATGTGTTTCATTGCAAATGTCTTATTTCAACTATATGCGTCTGTAATAATATATTAGCTGTAGAGTTTTGCGTATTGTTTCTGTGTATTATTTTCTTTCTGGAGCTTTTCAAAGTCAATTTTCTGGTGTTTTCAACTGCTTACATCGCCAATGAATTAAAGTTTTCAATTATAGTCTTCCCAGATGAATCGACATTGAAGTTAGTCTAGTCCTGTTGTTACTTTATGAAAGTTTATGTACTATTTGAATATTGAATATTACGCTACACTTATGGAATACTGAGAGTGCTAACTGAGAAACAGAACTTGTGAATAAATTATTCATAGTATTAATATAAATCCATTTTTCCAACTTCTTATGACTGCAAATCCAATTGTAACTTGAAAAGTTATAAATACTTCATAACAGGAAGTTGTTATGTAGTAGATGTTTGAGAATAATGTATTAAAATGTTAATATAACAAGAAGGGAAAACTTTTAAATATACTTATTACCACACTTCAGCTTTTAGTTTTTATTGCAAAAAACTGATGAATTTTAGTTTCTTACACTTCATTTTGTTGTCCTTGTTCCTTACAGGTTCATAATTAATAATAAGTATAATAATTCATAATTAGCTTATAAAGCTAACTCCAATATGTAAAAAAATTGTTTTAACAAATAACATGCAAACGAAGGTTTATGTTTAGTAAATTTTCAAAGCTGGACACTGAATTCCTCTTCATTTTGTTCGGCAATTATGCGAGATTTTTAATTAATATGACCTTCGTTCAACATTTAGTGTTTTAGTTAAAAGTTAGTTGGCACACCATAATGGCAATGTTTCCTCATTTAATTTTGTTATTATATTTCATATCAGAATTGTCCAGCTAGTTTATTACTCTGTAGGCAACAATACATTACTTCAAATATGAGGTTAATAAGCATGCCAATAAGTGAAATACAACAAGAAATTTAAATGAAAATGAATTATTATCAGTTTATGACTTTCCTTTATGTTAATTATCAATTTTTACTTAATTTTGTATACCTTATCAAACTATACGTAAATAATTTCGAGTTTTGAATTTGGAAGGCAAAATTTGCTGAAATGTGTTACTACTGTATATACAATTCCTTTTAATATTTATTCAAATCGATATGACGAGCTGGAGAATATATATATATATACGCTTGATCTTTGCTCACTCTGGGGCAAGTTTGATAGAGTGTATATTGTCTTGTTGGTTTTCGGGTGTTTTCAATGACTCCTTTCACCCCGTTACAATTTTAAATATGGACACTTTTATAGCTCTGCAAATATTTTGAATTCCAATTAAATTCCATCATTTTTTTTAGAATAGTAAATAGTAGATAGAAGGTTGAGGATAGTAAATGGAATAAGTGTATATTTATATTGTATAAGTTATAGTGTATCAAGAAACATTTTGCTGTTGAGTCTAGAGCAGTGTTGGTAAAAGCCAATATAGGATATGTGATACACCATTAGGGTGGTATTTAAAATGGAATTGGTGTAGCCAAGAAAAATAAGTTTAGGTAAAATGATAGATTTTTTAACCAAAATTAGACAGAATTATTTTTTTAATAAACAAATTTGAAATGCGATAATATGTGAACTATGATTAGAAGGAAGGAGAGGATTATTGTTGGTGGGAATCTGAAAGAACATTCTCGTTTTGATTTGTAAAATCAGAAATTTCATAATTTATTGATTATAGTCATTTGCACTTTTCTAAACCGTCATTATTGCAGACTTGTTCTTACCCTTCTTGTTTGGAAGTTGCTCATAATTATGTCATCTATGATCTACGTACAGCAAATTATTAAAGTAGTATAGTTGATTCGGTTTTAATTATTTTAAAAATGTATATTATAATTGTTATGTTTTGAAACTTTGGATTTATGGGAAATTCTCTAATCTCCTAGCAAAAGATTTCTTGACACACCAAATTTCATTCCAACCACCATTGAATTTTTTTGAATAAAAGCGTGTGAAAAGTTATTTGAACTTCATTCTGTTTCTGATCTCCGAAATGTATAAGTTTCTTCTTGCGAAGATGAATAGATCTGCAATAATAACTCTCTTAATGATGAAATCGATAAAGAAATTGAGTGTCTGTGATTCTCAAGTAATCCTTACTCGAGAGACAAGAGCTTCTAAATCTAATAAACTCCTCTTGACAAGTGATACCAGAGCAGATTCACTATTTCCGGAGACATTTAGTTAATTCAATCTTTCACTGGATACTCCCTTGGTGCTTTAATTTAACATTTCAAGTAACTGGAGTAAAAGAAAAGCTAACTGTCATCACAAAGTAGTTCTGTTCGCTGTGGAGTTACGTAGAGAAGACAATACTGCTCATTTTATGTAAATATAGATTCCTGCTTCTAGTTTGTTTTGTGACAAAATCCTGATGTTAGGATGGATTAGTTTTCAACAAATCGTGAAACTCCATAGACTAAGGATGTTGATAATCCATATTAGAAAGGTTCAGCTCTCAGACAGCAATACAGAGTTATTTTGTAAATTTTCTGTTTACTCATTATCGAACGTATTTTGTAATATGCTTGATAATACTTTTACATTAAACTTAAAGTGCTATTAACGTGTTTTGAAATGTAGACTATCTCGGATTATTATCATTATTTAGGAGAATAATATCCAGTTAATAATGAACTTATGATATATATTAGTATTTTTAAATGATTCGAGTTTATTAAATGATAAATGTATATTAAACTCCATCAAATGTATATAACCTTACACAATACAATTATTTATTTAATCAAAACTTTAGAATCAAGTTTCTTGTTTTCTAACTTTTCCATGAAGCTATAAAATATAGTCTGATAGACAGACTGTATTAATGTAATAGCAATATAACTGTCTTATGTTATATAACAGGTACCTCATTTAAAAATTGAAATGTAGAACTTTAAACCAAACTAAAACTCCGAGATAAAAGAACAATTAACCAAACTAAAACTCAGAGATAAATAATGTTCTGAAGTTTCTGAAAGTTTTCAACAAGAGCGAAATATCATAATCCCCAATATTTGAGTTGAGGTTTTGAATACGGTAATCTGTGTGCATCTGCATCCACTTATACGACAATGCTGACGTAGTGTCATTTTGGTACAATGCTAAGGGCAAAATTATCAACCGTAAGAATTTTCCAAAGGGAAACCGCAACAGTATATTATTAATATTTTTTATGTTAATTTCCTCATCAAAATTAAACTTCTAACAGAAACAGTCTATTCTATTATATACTTCTTAACTACTCGTATGATCTTATTTCAAATCAATCTAATTTTGCAGAATCTTAGACAACTCAAAATATATTGCAGATCCTATAAAAAAATCAGATGTTCAAGATATTGGGGGAGGGGGGGGATTTATTCAAACAACGATAAATCATCAGATAATGCGTAGATCTCGACAAACCTGTTTGCAACGAAATTAGAAACATTAGATTATTTCCCCTTAAAATAGGTGGATAGTTTTATAATTACTATTTTCATCCCTTTCCGTTATTCCCAACATAATAAAACACGATTTTTTTTAACTGATATTTTTTTTAGTGATTTTCATATTAGGTGTATACAATATATCAATTCTTTACTGTGTAAGTGTGTATTGTTCATGTTTTATTGCAAAATCATAAGTTTGTCATCAATAAGTAATAATAAATTAATTTTTCTTTAAACATTTTTGAAGTTTTTGTTCTTCTGGCAGATGTTGCTACTTTATAATATGAAATGCAGAAATGAAGGATCCCATGTATGACTACACTTACATATGCGAAATATTACTTATTCACTAGAAAAATGTATATAAAAATTCCCTGCTGTGTTACTACCTCCTATAGCTATAATAATATTCATGAGTTTTCATTACCATACACTTTACCAAAAAGTTATTTTTAACTGTTACTTGCTGATATATGTCCTATGCACCATTTCAAATTATTTCATTTTTGAAATCCTGATAGTATTCCATTATCTGTATAAATCATATATACTGTTTCAGTATTAATTTTAAACTGAATTTTGGAAGCTGGTACAATTCATTATTCATAATTATTCATCACAGCATGAGAAGGGTAAACAGATTTCGGTTGCAACCATAACTTATGAATTTTGATACAGATCAAATAATTCCAACATGACATTTTTGCAATGCCGATTAATATATTAATAAATACTAAACAGTGCATAGCCAATTGGATTCAAAGGAAATATTGAAACTTTTTAGGATATTGTTTTGAAAACTATGATATATTGAACGAAGTGACGATCATGGATTCTAAATAAATTACTTTTAGTAGAATAGTCTATTATAAAAGCAGTGAATTAAACGATCTGATCAATAACCAGTTTTAAATTAACATTGCGTAAATTTTTATTGATTAAATTATTTCCTGATTTAATGATTATTTTAACATTAAAAACATAAGTCAATACTTATTCTGCCTAAGTATAATGTTATTGAACGGAATAATAAAATTTCGTTTCTTCTTCTTTTTTTTCCACTCTGATGATGAAGTCCTATTGAACTTCGAAACCTAGGCCAGTGTAAACTGTTCCAATATGCAGGAAAAAGCCGTTCTTTCGTTCGATAATTTTAAGAAAACCTGCAGTCCATTGTATTTAAGTATAATGTATTACTATAATAACAAACTGACAATACTGTGAAACTTTGATTTCCTAACACAATGACAAATCCATAATAAGTTTTACTGTTGCTGACATCTAAAAAAACTCTATTGAAGTATTTCGAAAATGCTAAATGTTACACCATACATTTGATATTTTATTTTAATGAAATGAAAACTTTCACAATAATTACGGCAATTTATATAAAATATTTTTCAAGGCGTAAGTCTTTGAGTTAAAAGGTATAATTTTTTAATTCGTCGTTGTCTCTTATAGCCAAAGAAAGTCGTTAGAAAGGTTAAATAATATGTATTCTCACGTGATGCCATTTAGTACAGTTGACAGTTTATACAGAAAACTTGAAGAGAAATAAGAATATGTCTTTCTTTAGGGTAAAAGTGATCTAATTATCACTGATAAGAATGGTAATTTGTTTCCTTTTTTTCGTGTTTATCAGCCTACAGAAAAACAAAAAGTATAATATTTCATAAAACCAGTGATGCAGTATTCTAAAAAAATTCAACTGATTTGAAATAAAAAAAACTTACGTAACTTTTCACGTTATCTGAAGTATTATTAGGTTGCTTGTAATTGTGGTAATAATATGATACAATTATCTCTCGCATTTTGTTTCGATAATTATATAATATAAATTTGGCCCTAAAATATACAATAATTTTAAAATTTTAGCATTTATTTACTATGTTATCAATAAATCTCACTTCTCCTTAGAAATTGTTACATTTCTTGTACCTGATTATTACCTCTGAATATATAGAACTTCATGTTTAAAAGAGGAACAAAATAGATTTTAGTATTTGCGCTTTTTCATAAATTCAACACAAATTTTAAGCAGATGAGTTTCCTCTTTGTCAATTAAGTGTTTTCAATGTAGAATCAACATTAAAAATGCGGCTTGCATTTTGCACTGAAATAAATTTGTGCAGTATGTTGAAGGAAGATCAGCACTATACAGTCAATAATAAAAAAGATTTCTAACGGTCGTTCTATCTTGAATAACAAAAGCCAAAAGGTGATTAATACATTATACTAAAGTATTTCCAGTAAATTACGTTATTATAATTTAATCTAAGGGAATTTTGGCAAATCTCGCATTATATTATACTGGATATTAGAGGACCACAGGATTCAACAGTCGGGTGGTTTAGTACCCTGATCCCACAAACGGGGGACTGCCTTCGCC
>JAQIWE010001148.1:0-17026 GCA_034698565.1 Campodea plusiochaeta
ATAATCATTTTCAGATGACCCTCCACTGTCTTTCATTATTTTTGCATTCCACAGCAGTGCAAAACTGCGTTATCAGTGTCAAATCCTATTTGGATGCTGGTTTTTGACAGCATTAACGATTTTTAAAATGCTGCCACGCCTTCAAAAAGGAATTTAGAGGAATTATAAGACCACTGTGCATGAAACAGATACAGCTTCATTTTAAGATCATTTTCCAAAAAATCGACAGTCAACTATTCGCTCCGCACCCTTCGAACGGGTTTCATTTGAACACGCCTTATATTTTCTGAAAGAATGTTTAATAACACTCTTCTGAATACATTGAAAACAACGGAACATGAAAGTTTGAAGTTCTATATTATATACTTACTACAGTTTATTTTATTGTTTTTTGTAAGCACTGCGAAATACTTGAAGAAAGGTTGTACAGTACTTGTATTTCGTAAAGTATGAGAAAGAAAGGAAATCTTATAAAGATAAAGAAAATATAGACAATAAAAAACTAATTTGTTACCTGTTTCATCATCACCAAATGTAATTGGAGGTGCATTATGAGCATTTGCATAATGTCTTGGCCGAGCAAATCTAGCTCTACTTATAAGACGTAAAGCAAGACACATTAGACCACCAAACACCATAAGACATGAACCCACTCCTAAAAGAGTAGGCACTGGCGTATTAAGGCTGTTTTCTGAAAATGAATATTTTCGAATATTAGAACATTAGTAAACATATATTATTATAAATTACTGTTTATTCAATTTAGTAAGCAAACTGGTAATTCTTATGCAAAAATAACTTTGGGCTAATGAAGCATTCTTTGAAAGTATTAGAAAATTAATATTCCAGTAAAATAAGCAAATAAGAGTAAGATTAGAATGGCTAGATATTATTTACAAGAATGTTCTGCAGTCTTCATTTCCAATTCAAAATAAATTTGCAGTACTTCACCACTTTATCCGACCTATTCGACGAATAAAGTTTTAATTAGTTGAAAACTTTTACATCGTTTTCTCTTATAATTAATGCTATAGAATGAAAACGTGCAGATCATTCTACAAGTTACTGAAAGCTCATATTTTTAAAATTTGGGTAGATGGTATTGTCATTTCAGTATATGAGTTTGAAGGAGTTCTGCTGCTATTACTTCGTTGAGGAAACATCTATATATGAACAAGTTGTACTCACGCAGATAACAAAGTTCCTTTTTGCTGGTATGATCTACAACTATATAATATTGGTCCTTACAGTCACATTCAGCATTCATGTTTCCGACCATTTTGCATTTTAAATTTTTGTCGCTATGTTCGCAAGAAAGATCATGGGAGCATTTTTTCCTATAACTGGAAGCTGAAAAGAGAGTCATAGATTTGTGCTATAGAAGTAGCATCTAGTTCCTTTTTATATTCACATATTCAGTGGTATCTTGGGTATATTATAATGTTTAAGAGTATACAAGGGTGTTGAGAAAGTTCTAAGATTATTTTCCCCCGAGTCTTCTTGGTGTTCTTATCGATTTTTTTTGTAATACTCCTGAGGTCTTTAAAAAATGATCAAAGGGTAGCTCTTCTAAGAACTCCAAAGTATTGATCAAAGACAGAAGTTGCAAATAAACTGATAAATAAATTTTGATTCCCAGTTTTTCTCTCAGAAACGTCTCATCATTTCTGTTTATTTAAGAAGCAGTATATAACGACTAAATAACACTCTGCCAAAAATAACAAAAGTAACCTTAAATTGCTTAGAATCAAAGGAGATCACTCCCAGATGCCCATTTCAAATATTTTGTCCAATAAAATGAGGATTCGCGACGAAAGAAGTTATGTGACGAAATTACGAAATAAAACATGAAAATGAGTAGTTACTATTAGGTGACGACGTATCATAGTTCTATATAAGGACACTTTCAGGTAGTAGACTTCTGAATACCGTTAATTCGTCACTTGATGACCTCTTCTTCCACTAAGCTGAAATGGAGAGTAATATTGTTCTGATATTACAAAAAAAAACTTGTGGTCTTTGTTTAACCAGTTGAAAATTCTGTCGCTATATAGGGTCTATATAGGAGTTCTTCAGGGAGTCATACTTTTACTGTACTTAAAAAAACACAAGAATAATGGTGTAGTGTAAAGAAATCGATATGGGCACCAGAAGAGCTCGAAAAGACTAAATGTCCTAGGCTTTCTGAACACTTCGCAAATCACTATTTCAAGAAAATACCATTACAAGAAATTCACCTTGTTTATTTCTTGTGAATTTAGTACTTCTAATAACTTCGAAAATGAAAATAAAAAGTTAGTACTAATATTATCATACTCGTTTTCTTTTTATCGTTTTTGTATTTGTGTTTCTGCAATGAAATTTTACGTGTTCTTTATTTTTCTTTCATCTTCTTTAAAAAAAAAAAAGAAAAACTTAGAATTCAAATGCTTACGAGAAGAAACCTTAATATTATCCCTTAAAACGAACTATTTCAGAAACATATTTCATTATAACAGCATTTACACAGCAAGGTTTAGATTACTTTGCAACTATAATATTCAGAGAACTTGAAAATCGACTACAATAATGCCCTCAAGCTTTAATTAGGAAGTAAGTTACATCTTGTATGTTTAGTCTTTTATAATAAAATATTTGTACGTGATTGAACAAGTAATTAATAAACAAGGAGTCCACATGTATTGCAATGTATAAGAGTGCTGTCAGATTAACTATTAAGCAGATTAATTAAATAATCTGCCAGGTCGTTTTATCATGGATGTTAATTTACTCGTTTCTACCAAATGTACGTACCAAAAGTTTTGGAAATAATTTGTATTGTATAGAATTTAATACAGAGCTCTTGTGATTATACTGATATTTACATAATCTAAATAACTAGAAAAGTCGAGAATTGAAAATTTGTATAAGGAACCGTTATCTGGTTATTATTATTTTAATTTTATTTTTATTCCTTAACAGTATATTAATGAACATGTTAAATACCAATCTTGTTTTACTATATTTTACAGTGATGGAAACTCCTGCACTGAGTGAAAAGTCAAAAAATTTTCAATAAATTCCAACCATTTCTTATCATACTGTATAGCTTGAACTTGATAATTATCAAAACCGAACTCCGGCTTTGATAATTGGGACGCTATCATCTTACTCAACTACTGCATAGAAAAAAAAATCAAAAAATATATTACAGGCTTAACAATGAGTATAAAGCTTTAAACAAAAAAAATCGAAACGAAGAAATAGACCTAGTGCAATAAAAAATCTCTTTTTTTTACTGTTGACATTGATGACTGTGATCCTTGAAATCTCCTTAGAGATGCAGTGACGTCAGTTTCCGTTTCAATGTAAAATCAATTAAATAGTTTAATGGAACAGAGGCAATATGTTTCGCTTTCTACATTCTTGCATTCAGTATTTTATATATTTGTTATAAATTTAACATATTTTACACATGTTATGAAAGTTAATATGAATGCGCTGAGTCGGTATATCAAGACTTCAATCGTCTTGTTTACGTTTTATACATCAAAGGATATTTATAGCAAACTAAGTAACCATTAGAGTAGTAAGAAATATACAGGGTGGCCAAAAAAAATGGTAACACTTTCTAAAATTGAATATTTTCTGAAGTATTAAAACTAGAATCTTGAAATAATAACTAATCGAAAGAGAATCTTGTTCTCTTTCTAAAAATATGTGGTTTTATATCAATCGGAGCTGTATGACGGCCGATGCGGCCTACTAACTAAAAAAATGTTGAAATTAGAACTTGTCAACAATAGTATACATTAGAAAATTGTCATTTCTTGTGTAAAAAAAGTAACAACATGGCTAAAAAAATATTAATTTTTTTGGAAAATCTTTATTTTACATTTATTACAACGATAAACTGAATAATACCTCAAATTTTCAAAATAACTTTAGCAATAACAGCCTGTGAACAATCTCTACCCCCTACACCACTTCTCATTTTCAGGTGGATTGAAGTTTGGAAACCGTAAGAAATGGCGATGCGACAAATTATTGGCCACTATTATTAGCCAAAAAGAATGGACGAATCACAATAGTCATGAAAACATTGTTTTTTTGTTAGTTTCAGCTTTATGAAAAATGAAGATTGTTTTCAATTTTCTGGTGTTAGCAACTTTTATTTCGCACATTTTTTCAGTTAAATGGTCGTAGCTGCCGTAATACGGCTCAGAATGCTATATAACCATATATTTTCTTAAACAGAACAAGATTTAAAGTTATCTTTATATCTCGTTTCTAATTTCAATATTTCAGGAAATATTCCATTTCATAAATTGGTACCGTTTTTTTTGGGGGGTCACCCTGTATGTATTCTGTTACGTGAATATTAAATCGGTCCTGAAATTTCAGTAAATTGTCAAGCTTATTGATATTTTTTATAACGAAAGTATTATTATATTACTTTCTTTCTATATCGACTCTCTAAATGTACAGCAGCAAAAAGAAGTTTTGTATGTGATAGAACTGTTATTACATTATATTTTGCATTCACTTGTAAAGATTCTTCAAGATAATTTAATTCTGAAAAAAGGGAAAAGGAGAAGGAAAAATTGTAAGTCCAAAGGGCGACTGAAAGACATATTCACCATAGAACTTTTCTTGGCAAGCTTTTTTGTCTTCATTTTTAAGCAAATGTGCTGAGCGTTTTTATTTCTATTATTTTCGCGATTTGGGCTAAAAACAATTCATATCAGAGTTCTTAATATTGTTATCTTCTTTTTCTTTATTAATAACAAAATAATTTAACTGCTAAGTTACAATATGATTAAGAGACTAAATGTTTCTGTGAATTAAATTAGTATAAGGTAACAAGTCTATACAGTTTCTACTTTCAATGTATCATTTGCACAACGCAATTCTTTACAGAAGTTAAACCTCTGGCGATGTATTAAATAGCTAAGTATATTTTAACCAATGGTGAATTAATATACAGTAGTGACCACCTATGTCAATAAATGGGGAAAGCATATTGACTAATATGATGCGCGTATAGACGAATTTTTTCGGTATTTAGAAATTTTATTACTTTTCCTAAAACAGAACTATGATTTTAATAATAAAATAACTATTAATAATATACCACATTTATTAAAGTGAGTTGTTACTAGAAAATTTAAATGAATCGATGTTATTTCATCACTTATTCATGTGATGACCCTGAAGTATTTCAGCTCTTCAACGTGTTTTGAAGATTTCATGGCACAATACATCACATCGGAGTATATAAAATCATTCTCAAAATCGTAGTAGTGCCAGTATGTGTGTATTTCTGTATATTAAGGAATGTAATACCTAATACAAAATATTATAAACAACAAATATTACTCAGTTACCAACTGTGATAATTAATAGTGTAAAAAGTTCCGAAACATCGCAAGGTTATACTGAGTAAAAAAAACTTGTAATTCATTCAATTTCCATAGCATACAGGGTGTGGCATAGACCTCCCTAAGTTTAAAAGTCAATAAAAATGACCGCGAAATGTAATTCGAAATTTTATTAGATAATTTAAATATGCACGAAATACTATTTTTCATGTAGCGATGAATATAATTATATGGACCATTATGTTAATCTTATTCGGAATACACATTTGTTATCGAGGAAGTCTTTGCACTTTTGCAATAAAAAAACTTTTCTATATTGACGCAATTTCTCGCCGAATGCGATTTTTTTTCTGGATCTATCTGAAAGTTGAAGATCTCCAAACGTCAACTAAAAACTATTAATGGACTGAGGATTGCTATTAAATGTCAAGAACCAGCAACATTATTGTCGGAAATAGCAGTAGGGTGTTGTAAAATATTGTCTTCATAAATCTTTTCTCTCTCTCTCTCAGGTACTCTTAAAGTATTTATTCACAGAAGATGCTGGCAAAGGTTTTTGCACGTCCTGTATTTATGTATTTATATGGAAGTTAAAGTTGCTGGAAAAACAGGCAGATAAAAGGAACTTATAAAAATTATGTATTACGTATTAGGTACGAGTATATAATTGTTCAACATTTCTAACAACCTTTCAACACCTCAGTTACTTGATTAATCCTATACTATTTACTTGTTTCTTAAAATTTAACACGTCTTAAAATTATGTATAATAGTACACATATAGTTTTCAGAGTCACTTGATTGATCTGGATTGAAAATCCATTTAATGTATTTAATACTCAAATTTATACATATATAAAAAGAGAGCCCTCATATAATATTGCATCACTTTGAGAAATAAGTTCACACCACAGTGACAAGGTATTTTTCATTGAAGTTGTGAGAAAGAGTTACAACAAAACTTTCTTTAGTCCCTGGAGAAGCATTAACGAAGTAGTAAGTTAAAGTTATCTTCTCGACATAGACAAATTAACATCTTGGCTGCTACTCAAGAAAACTTAGTAATTTAGAAATTATTTTAATTACTATAGAGAAGATTATTTAAAAAATGTATTTCTTTGTCTTTTATGAAAATATATTCATTTATCTCCGAAATAAATTAACATAATATAAAATGCAACTATCAATACGTTACAGTTAGATATTCTGACTATTCTTAGAACTGAAAATAAAAATGTGATATAATTATGTACAAATGCTAATGTGTTAATATATTAAAACTTTTATTTTGTTTGTAAGTTATATAAAGTTCACTTTTCTGTTCATTGCTTTTGACAGAATTTATGTTGAATAGAATTCAAATATATTGAAAGTCATTCTCAAAACTTGAATTTTAAGGGCTGGGATATTATTTTTTTTATTTATATTTGCACACGAAAGATCAGTGATTATAATTATATGAAACAGACTTTACATAGAGTCACAATGTTAAAAAAAATAGCAGCATACATCCAGATTCCTTGTATACGAGGTATAACTATTTCTACAACCATAGAGCCAGATTCCTTGAATACGAGGTATAACTATTTTTCCTATGCTTTATTTACTTTGCTTATTCTCGTAAGCTATATATAGCTCTTGCTTGGTAAAGAGCAAGAAATCTGATTGCAACAACATAGCTTTTTTCGACTATAAGAAAGCCTCCTATTATTAAAGAATGATATTCAATTTGTATAGCACTTAAAGTTTACTCTTAACTCCTGATCTTTACCGAAAAAAGTTTGTTTAATTACTGTACTTTAAAGTTTATGTATTCTCTAATATACTGTAAAGACTTTTTTTTTTCGATTTCGTCTATAACTTTTTGACATAATTTTCTAAAAAAAAAGATAAAAAAATAATAAGTTGGTGGTGATGAAAAAAAAATATTTAAATTCAAGGGTAAAATACGCCCAAAAGGGGGAATATATAGAAAGAAGTCATCACTAAATGTTAAAGAATATACAGTGATCATAGTCTCACCTTTTAAACCATCTTTGTTCCATAAAAATCTATTAAAGTTAATCGTCTTAAATTGATGATTATTTTATAATAACGGAAGACGGTTTTATGCAGGCGAAAAAGTCAGAGCTGTTGTAGTCAACCCTTGTTGTTCTTATTCACACAACAAGAAATGACAGAGTGAAGAAAGTATAATTATACTTTAATATATAAAAGTACTATACTCTCGAAATTAGAGTAGTATGAAAGGCAAAATTAAGTAATATTCTTCAAAATGGGGAACATTTAAATCCGAGATTATCTTTTCCTTTCTGTAGAATGCATAATAAAAACACAATTACCCTTCACATCCTGATAAAAAAATAGTACGTCATATACAGAGACTCCCATTATTCTATACAACTTCACTTGAACTTAGCACTTAAGAAAGCACATGAAAAAAACTCTTCTTTTGTGTACGAAAATCGATAAAATTAAAATCTTACAATGGAAGCTGAAACATCTATTTCGTTTCGTTGTTTCAAAGCAAATGATGGAGTATTATGGCCAGGACCGGATTAGCAGGGGGCCCGGGGCCCCTAAGAATGGAAAAAGAAAAAGGAAAATTTTATAAAAAAAATTACAGTTCTGTATAAATTGTCAATTTTTTGTAAAAACAGGGGAAATCTTTCAAAATTTTCGCTACAAATTCGTTGATGTTATAAAACCTCCTAAAATTGATTTTGTATGTGTTGAAAAACGTTTTTTTTTTAGTTTCCTCATTATGCTTTAATGACTTATAATTTAAATACATGAAATGTAGTCTTGTTTATTTCAAATTTCTGATTAAGTAGTTGTTAAATGATTTTGTTTTAAAATGTGCCCTTATTAGTAAATATCAGTGGAAAGTAGCTGAAAATGGATAGTTTTTCAGTGTAAATTATCAAATATTCGTTCGGCGCGCCAACCATGGTGGCGCGCCGCCTCACAAGATCTTAGACTTCACCTTTTTCAAAATCCTAGGCTCTTGTATATAGTTCTGGCCCCGGGCTCCAAAACGTCTTAATCCGGTTCCGGTCCTGATTATGCCTCTCAAAGAAAAGAAAAAAAAAAGCGTATTGCCGTTTGTCGTTTTTATAGCTTTATAGTCTTTAAAAATAATAATGGTAATACAGAGATTTTCTTACCTTCGATGCATGTTTTATTGTTTATTACTACCGGGAAACCCTTTTTGCATTCACAAATGTGTTTTTGAATGTTGCAAAATCCATTTCTAACATGGCAATCTTTGTCACAGATATCATGAAGGAATGGACCAGGATCTATGGAGAAACAAAAATAATAATATATATTACTAATTCATAATACAAACGGGTTAATCTCACATATTATACTGAATATTAGGAAAGTCTAGAGGATTCCATAAGAAACAATTCTCGTTTGATATGGGTATAGCACCGACTGTTTTATTCTAGACTCTTCTAATATGTTCAGTGTAATATATAATAACCTTTGATATTTAGATTAATCGTATTGTGAGATTTGCCAATCTTTCTTAACAAATTAAATTAATAATAATGGTACATCTCGTAAACAAACTGAAATAGTTAATTAGATTATCCTCATTACTGTTACTCCATTCCAATTCTACCTTTAATGCTGGTATAGAACTGATTCAATTACTGCTTTGGAGTCTATTACTTTTAGAACAAGGATGTTTATTTGTCTCATTTTACGCTTCGAGAGGTAGTAATTATCACTGAAGACAGTTTAGTTGTGCTGTTGTATCTTGGAATTCGTTATAAATGTTTGTGAGTCGTCGAATAATGGGGTTTCTGTGCATGCAGAGTTCTTAATGTTGCTGCAATCTTATAAAACTTATCAGTTAATTGAGTTAATGAAAGTACCGTGTTATAAATATTTTTCTTTTTAAATATTGCTGTATGATGTTTGAGCAGTAATAACATTTTGCTCATATTAAAAAAACTGTCAAAAATATTGATGCCTAAGTTGATTCACCTTTCTCTTATTCTAATTTGTAATGATAAACAGGTAAACTTCATTCCAGTCAACTGATTGAACTCCACAACAGAACTCTTGATATCAGTGATAATATGATGCTTTTGAAAACCAGGTATCAAAGGAATACCTCGCACTCAAACATAAGACTCAAATGTATTTAGCACATTTTGACAGTTCTAATTCCCTAACAAAGGGGTGGACAAAGGTACCGCCCGTTGTTTACCATTGTAAAGAAAACTTTACCTGTCAAAATCGTCAATTTTCTTAAATGCATTTGGGCCTTATGTTTGCGAGAGGGGTATACATCTAGCGTGTATGACTCTGATTAAAATGCTGTTCTTCCGAATTCTTGTTGACTAGGGTCAAGATCACACTTCACATCTGCTGTTTTACATTTCTTAGTTACCCTAGACACTGTAAGTACTATTTATAGTATTTACTACTTCTTCGCCTACCTGTTCTCTATAGTGTTCTCATACTAGATGTGTCACATTATTTTTCTTTATAGCTAAGCACAACACAAATGCATAAAATGTTATTGTCAAAAGCAGCTAATTTTAGAATCTGGATTGAAATTACTGTGAAACATTTTGTACATTACTATGAAATAAAGATTTTTGTAAAATAATAATTATTACCGTTAATGTTTTTTAAATAGAGTTTAAATACATTTGTCATTATATTTGTCGTCTCCTTAGCGAAAGAGAAATGATGTCCATAATTGACATTGTATTTCGTTTTCGTGTTTACTCAACATCATTTTTTCATTATTGAAATTTATACATACACATTCATCATTATCTATTATATTCATTGTGAATATGACGCATGCTGTACAACCCATAAATTATAATTATCTTCATAAAATATTTGACTCGCATAGCATTTTTTGTATTTCTTTGGTATAAATATCCTGTGACTGTATGAAACCATAGTGGCTCTCTCAATTCCAGTTTGCCGTACGTACAGGGGTAGGATTCTATACGACTAGGGGAAACAAAAATTCCATAGATGCTTTTCTAACATGGATTATAGATTGGATACCTTTGTCCCTTAGACAGACTTGGTTACTTTTTATTTTGGCATTGCTAATTATAAATTAAAAATTTGATTAATAACAATAGTTTAAGTTAATTTAAGTTAGCATTTACTGAAACAGGATAAATTCTATGGCTACAAAGGAGTCAAATTGAGATGTTATATTCAAAAGATAATTTTTTTATACAGTTATAAGCTTTCCTGATCACATCAGTTAACTGGGTCAATTGCAGCAATTATTTAATGCAAGTATTACTTTTCTATAAATGGACTTCGCAAACACAGATAAGTCAATCATTGATAATGGCTAAATAATTTAAACAAAGAGATTCAAATAATTAACTTTAAAAGACCGAAGAACCGTTAAATTCTCAAATGTGTATGACGGTAACTAGTTTCCATCAATCGACAGTACAATCATCTGTAGGAAATAGAGTCATAAAATGAGTTGGTATCGCTTGGGTGCATACAGAATAATACAGATTACTTATTTTCCCATCTCAATTCGATTCGTACTTGGTGCAAAACGGTTCATCCTATAAACATCAAATCGAATATGAAGATGCTTCTACGTTTAGTGAATCTATTTCCGGAAGTTGTACTCAAAGAAATTCATTCTACTCTGAGGTGACTCTCAAATCTAAACTAACGACTATGAGGAAAAGCAAACGAATAAAGCCACGTACAGTAGTATAGTCTACTACTTGAGGGAACTGGAATTACATTTACTCATGCGACATGTTTTATCTTCAAAATATTCATATATACGCGAGTTATTATTAGTTTACAGGAGGACTTCGTGCGTGATGCTATGAAGTTGTAAAACAAAGTGTGTTTGACCCCTTTGTATTATTACTAAAGCTCTTATGGGAATCATTGTGTTACTAGCATTATATGTAACGATGATACGTAACAGATATTCAACTAGTTATTTATTTAAACAATCAAATTTCCTGCTTATATTAAACTGAGAAGGGATTTTTTTTAAATAATTTTGTGTTATGCATATTTCCGCTATTGTTTTAGGTTTACATAACTTGCAAACTGAATACTTAGTATATACAGCTTTGGTCCAAAAACTGTACCTCAACTTTTTAATTGCACTTTCTAGAGATGCTGAAGATAGAAACCTGAACCGAAAATTGGATGGAAGTTCATGTACATCGATATACAGATATAATTGTGATGATAGCTATAACTGAACATACGCTGGTTCGTTTTACAAAAAGCATATGTTAGAAAAGTTGACCTCACCAAAAATAATAGCATACTCTAAAATACCGGTATGCTTAAAAATAGGAGTGGAAAGTACCATGTTGATTTTTTTTGTACTGCGTAATCTGTTGGTGAACTGGGACACCTCAAATTCTCCGGCAATAGATGTTAAGTTATTGGAATATAAGTTTCTTTTCATGTACGAAGTAATTAGTAAAGATAACCAAGACTTTTTTATATATATGAGGTACGTTAACTGACATCTCAAGAATAATGTAGGAAGTCATATTTTAAAAATATTGCATATTCCCGTCTTAATCCTCTTATTACACTTACATGGTGTCAGTACTGCAATTATAAAGAAAATAACTGGGAAATCGGCTGGAGATAAAATGATTACACCTTTTGATTAATAAGCAATTGAACTTTCACATGGTTTTATTTTACGTTTGCACAGAGAAAATATCATTAAACATTGAAGCCAAAATTTTAAGGATGCCCTGTAGCATAGCATTCTTATAATGCAATAGAATCGGTGTTTAATAGTTCCATGGGGGGAAATAAATATTGAGACGCAGTTGATTATATTCAAAGGTTTTAAAACCGCTCTAATGGTAATATTTATAGTAAATAGTTATTTGTATTGCATTGCAAAATTGACATGTTTCGTGGGACTTGCTATCATTTAACATTTTATTATAAAATGAAATTTACAAATTCTGATAATTTAACGAAAATTTCTGACTCAACATTTCTTATTATTTTTAGTAATAACAGCGTCCTTAAAAACTGTCATTATGAGCACGTGTAATATATTTTCAGATAATAAGAAATTACAGCCAGCTGAACATAATGTTCATTTCCCTATTTATAATCCATTTATATTTCAAGTCTTACGTAATTAAAAAGTAGTAATGATTTAAAGTACTCAATAATGTTGAAAAATAATCTCAAAACTAAGTAATGAGATTGAAACGTATAATTCGATTGCTTTTCTCCAAGAAATAAAACTATCTGAAAAAAAATAGAGAAAGAAAATAATTTCTAACCTGCTTCTTCGTCAGTATCATCGTCTTCAGAATCTTCATCCGCACTTGAACTTTTCAAAAAACTTACAAACATACATCCACAAAATAATATAAGATGTAACTTTAAATTCATACTGCTATAATTGGTCTATGGAAGTCTACCAACAGTTGTCATGCTGGGATGTTTCTTTTGTCTAGTAGTTGAATCGGAGGTTGCGCAAAAACATCGATTTGTTTTGAGACATCACTCCAACTGATGCTGAAAGCCACCAGCTCTTCAAAAGTTCAAAATTGACACGAGTACCTTACGCATGTTTTCTAGGTGATGGTATAATTGGTATTTCAGACAATTGTGTAATTATAGTATGGTAATGTAGTCGTATGCTTCTCATACTTTTATATTTTTTATAGTAGCCGTATGTTTTTAAATATCAGAAGGATAGATATCCATAATGATGCTATCAGAAAGTTTCTGATTTTATTAATATTTTTTGTTGGTAAAAATGTTAAATAAAACATGTCATTTATTTTACGTACGACACAAAAAGGTTTCGTAACCTGTTTGATGGAACAATGTTTTAACATATTGTACAGCAACTTTTCATATATTTTTATTGGTGTCTTACTCTTATTTTTTGTATTTATTTTAATGCTTTATTCATTAAAAACATTGATATTAATAATAATTTCTGAAAGGTAAGTAACTTGTTACAAACATAAGTTTTAAAATTAATGTTTCTGATGATTTGGACAAAAATATGACAATAAGCTTTGCTGTTTAATTTAAAGTTTGTGTAATAAATAATAATTAATATTGTCTAGTAAAATACAATTATTCCCCAGTTTCCAGAAAATTGTTTTGTTCATGATCATTTCTGTAGGTTATGGATGGCGGAATAAGACGGCAAGCTTCCCTGATTTTGTTTTATTTACCATAGTCTGTTTTTTAATGGAATAAATATTTGCCATCAGAATATTCGGCAACGAAATTAATACAAAAATAATCTGTTCAAAAAATCAAAATGTAGAAAAAGGAATCAGGACTATTATTACGGATGGTTTGTAAATTCGTATTTCACTTCTAGTGTGGTAATTTTGTAGTACTAAAATTCATTTTAAAGCGCTCTGAAATCAAAACTGCTGATTTTCTGCTCTCATATAAACGTAGTATATTACATTTTCACAATTCTCTAAATTTAATCCTTACAAAGTAAGCTTGTTACTGTTTCGTCATTAATTTTGTATTAAATATGAAAAACATTTTTACTATAGAGCTTGTTTATAAAAACGTCGACTATATGTATAATTTCGCTGTATTAATTCATTCTGAAAATACTCACGAATTTGGAATAAATCATTTTGCTAATTAGTTTGAACCCTGAACGTTACGGGTTACTGTGAACAAGAGAGACGGTGAGGTTGCATACGTGTGTAGGATAGTGTATTGGTATTACGATATGATTCTAATTTCTGCCGTTAACTTCCAAAAGGAATGGGATAAAAATAATGTTTTCAAACGAGAATATTGTGTAAATTATACATCCGATATAGAAGAAAAACTCGGTTGTGGGAAATAATCATAAAATAGTAAAATATTCTGTAAACATAATTATTAAATTATTCGAATATTCATACCATTACGTACTTTATCGAATTCCTCTTCCCATGTACATATATGGTTGAATACCCTATACAAAACCCTGTTTCATTCTTCATAGAAAATTCCATTTATTTCTTTCTTCATTTTCTTTCTTTCTTTCTATTCAGGTATTTCCAACTTTCATCGTACGAAACGAACTGTACGAACATCTGGTATCATTATACTTTTCAATTGAGTTGCAATCTATCCAAATAAATTTCGCAGCTGATCCCCTGTAAACAATACTTACAGCAAATTGAATAAGATATAGTATGTTTGAAGAATAACGCGTTTGAGATATATTGGATGTGGAAATTTCAAGAGAAGCGCAGAATAATACGGATTTGAGCTCTTCTTGTGGGATTTTTTAATGATTTATGATTAGTTTAAACTAATCATAAATCATTAATTAGGGTTCTAATTAGGGTTCTCGGAATTGAATCCTATATCCCAAAGTTCACATATTTCACATAAAGTTTTTAAATGAGCTAATGATGCTAATTTGGGTACAACTGAATCCTTGGATGAACTTGTTTCACTTCAAAACTATTCTGTTAAAGAAACTTTGTTTTGTGTTGTTCAGTCTATAAAGTAAAATGATAGTACAGAAATTGTGGTAATTGAATGAAATTTTCTACAAAGTCAGTTAAAAATGTTCAATTTAATAAATTTCCACGTCTACCAAAATTTTTTACTAAACTGCTACAGGTTTCCGCTGATCTCTTTGAGAATTTAATTTATCACTTGAAAATTCCACTGACCACCTAAAATCTTTACTAATTATGAAATCTCCATTAATTTTCTGACATTTACAATGATCACTTGACATCTTCATCATAGAATCTCTAAACTTGTAGGGTAAAGTCAACACTTGCACTAGCAAATTATCTATACAATTAATATGTTTGATGTGAGCATGTGACCTTGAAATACACTTTATAGTTCCAGTAATAAGCAGTTAAATGATAAACAGATTTAATTATTATTATTTTCAATAGAATATACATAAATAAATAAAATCTCCTGTATAATATTGCTAACCCTGTCTGTGAACAAGTAGTATTTTCTGTTATGTATTGTATTTTAATATAATTTATTACCTTGATGTTTGCTATATATATCTTTTCCGGAAATAATAAAATGATTTTCTCTTTAAAATTTATTATTTTAAATGTTAATTATAATTAAAAAAAGCACATGACAAAATCGATAAATCTACAAAATTATTTCTTTGCTAGTTCCAATTATCTGCGAACTGCAGTGAAGTAAATAAAGTTTAAAATATTCCTTACCGCGCAAAGATTACTAAGGAACTAGAAAATACTAGCATATAATATTAGTGAAGCCAAAGAAATACATTACGTACGTATGTATTGTATACACAATTTGTATGGAGTACTCAAGGACAAAATGTTTACAACACTGACAGAGTCATAGACATATTCTCATAAAATGCTCTGTTAACGTATATCACAATACTATAAAGAAACAATAATTTGATATTATTATGTGATGGACTGTGTTGATGTGTTTTTGTTGGGTCTAATAGTTCTGTATGAAGTAATTCCCAAATAACTTACCGAATTCTAAACTTCACCGTCATTAATGTTAAAAGGAAATCTTATTCCACTGAATGAGTATGGAAATATTTCAACAATTCTTTGTTTTCTAGGGAACCAAAATGATTGAAATTTTGCACTGCGGTATATTCAGTCTTCTGTATTTATGATGTAAGCTGTTAAGTATATTCAGTTGAATACCACAAGACAAATGAGAACGATTTGTTTATGTTTACAATGAGAACCGAGAGGTATGATCTAGTAATATCATGAATGCCCAAGAGCTCAAGGCTCGGCTCAATGAGCAGTCCAGTGGCATTGCTCTTAGATCATTCTTATAGTGATGATGCAATATATAGACATGATTGTCTCGTCTTGGTTTATTTTCTATTTAGGAGATTCGGGAAGAGACAGACATGTTATAATAACAAGTTTGTCTCGTGATGTCTCGGTTTTCTGATGTCCCTGTGAATTTTAAAATTTCGGTGTAATTATCTTCACATAATTTTCCATAGCTGCGGTTTCAAAATATTTTTAAATCAAGTACACCAGAACAGAATATCTGACCGTGGGCCTTACAAGCTTCATCAGTTCATCATGGACTGCAGGAGTTATTGCAATGGAAGAAGAAATGTGTTGGAATACTTTTGAATCAAGTTCAAGAGAACTGACAACAAAACTAAATTATTACAATGTATCATCTCTTAAGTATGAATGATGATTGAGTGACAGAGAAGTTATTCCGAGAGTTATTCTTATCTCTCAAGTCAATTAAAATGAAGTCATGCTGGTTCAAGAGTATTACAAGTATTACCAAGCAGTTAGGAAACAAAATATATGAAAAGTGGGAACATAACAAATGGTTCAACATTGTGAAAAAAAAAATCCACTCTGTTCAGAAAATGAAAAACCGAGAAGATATGGAGAAGAAAGCAAGCGTTAAATCATATACATTATCGAACGAGAGAATGGGTTTTCCTGCATGTTGGAACAGTTTACACTGACCTAGGTTTCGAAGTTCAATAGGACTTCATCACCAGAGTGGAACAAAAGGAAGAAACGAAAGGAAAACCAACAATAAATAACGAAATATATAACAACAATGGAATAACAATTAACAAAACAGCAATGAACAATAACCTATAACAATGAGTTCCAAAAAGAACTGTTTTAAAGGTTCGAAAC